>APFE030899216.1:50985-107594 GCA_000404065.3 Pinus taeda
CCCCGAAGCTAAAAACAGATGTAAATTTGCCTTGTAAAAGTATAGTAATTTCTAGTCAATCTGGGCCGTTCATTAGGCGGATGATCTGACAGTAGAACTTATGTTTAGTTTAGGGTGTTTTGCCCTAGAAGGAAACTCCTCTCTTTATATGAGGGCATTGTATTTGAGGCTGTAATAGATGTGTATTCTGTGAGTGAGTGAGAAACAGAGAGGTGAGACTGTGAGAGAAAACAGAGGATATTACAGCGGATTTGCTGTAGGTTGTGTCTCTTCATTTTGCTAGATAATAGAAAGGAACGACTGGCTGTTCGAGGTGGACGTAGCCCAAACTGGGTGAACCACGTATATCTGTGTCTCTCTTGTTTCATGCGTTTTCTGTGTTTATATTTCTACAATATTTTATGTGTTCCATTGCTCTGTAATATATAATTTTCTAACAAGAGCATCTAAGATAATTATTTTGGGGATTTTGTTTTAAATTGGAGGACCAATTAATGAAACAGATGTAACACTGTAATGCCTAACCTTTTGAATAATATTAATACCAAAACAGAAGGCTGTTATAAAATTTCACACAGTGATAAAGCTTGAATAGTGGTGAGCAAAAACAAAAAATAATATGATTATCACAATTTCCAGATAGAAAATTAAATATTCATAAGTATGAAAACCTCTGACTTATGTTCAGAAAGTTCAAGAGAATATTCTTATGCTTACAACAAGATGTTGATGATTTATTGATTCAGAGGGAATTACTTAAATAGACATTCCATTAATCCATTCTCTTTATAGATTATCACTTCAAAAGATTATAGGAATAGATTGGAACACAATTATTCCTACTTGGGTATCTCTGTAAGACATAAGAATATGAAGAAAAACATAATGTGTAATACTGGAAAACTTACAAGAAACACAAACTGTGTAAAACTAAATTCAGAATCCTTTGCTTTGTATTAAGGGTCCAGAAAAGCTAAGTACATCAAATGTTTATAGTTGCTTCTTCAAGGGTGCCACCTTTCTTCAAGGATGCCACTCTTCTTCAATGGTCAACCTAGTTCAATGGTGAACCCATAATAACTCGTGAAGAGAGTTATTTATACAACAGTAGAAAATATCCTAAATTGCTTTTACAAAAATAGATTATTCTGAAATCAAAATAAAGAGTGCTAGTTGATCTGGCACTATTTTGATGATGTGTTGTTGGTGACTATCACTAAAAAAACTGAAAATTGTTGAAATTCGCTGACTGTTCCTGTTATTTAGGTTCTGTTGTCCTTTAGACTTTGATCTTTTGCCCTTTAAGTTGCTTGGATGTTTGATCTTCATGCTGGATGTCATCTTTACTTATGACCTTTCATCTGATACACTTTCATTTGATATTGTTTGACCTTGTTGACCTGTCAATATCCTTTACTGTGGTTTTACTTTTGATGTACATTTCAAGTTTTTACTGTGTATTTCAAAGGTAAATCATTTAATTTTTACATGTCTCAGCATATTGTATTTGGATATTGATCATCTTTCTGTATATTTCATTTGTTTGTCTTTTAACTGTATGTTTTATCTACCTCCTCTATTTTAACATTTACTGTCTCTGTGTAAAGGATTTCTTCTTTGTTTTAACCATCACTGTGTAAATGACTTCTCCTTTGTGTAAATGATAATTGTCTTTTAACTGTATAAACGATTTTGATTCATTTCTTAAGAGAATCTGGAACAAATAGGTTTTATATGATCGCCTGCAAAATACAACAATTGTTAAGAAAAACACAGGTTGATAGGGAGGTGATAATGGTTTTATTTGAGCTGAGAGGTTTGTGGACGGAGTCCTAGCAGTGTTTGGACGGTAATTAGAGGTCAAAATGGGTTGTAGAGGCTCAGGGTGGCATAGAAAGGATTATGCGGGTTTCACTATGTAAATGAACAAAAGAGCGAAAATGAGGGTCTTGGTGTTTAAACGGGAAATGGTTAACTTTTTAAAATTTGGCATGGAAATGGATAAGTGAACAATGATGGTTTCAGCCTTCGCGGGGAGGTGGTTTCGAAGGCCATCGCACAGCTTTTAGCAGTGGGGTGGTATTTTATTGAGGGCACGCAAGTTAATGTAGAGCTACCACGTAACCACAAGGGGCCTGAGAAAAATCATGAATCTCGCATGATCTCAGGGGGTAGAGCTAGGAGATCGGGAGCGCACTATATTGTTGTGGGCCGTTGGATCTAGGAGCGGATGATTTGACGGCTATCACGTGATGGAGTTGCATGGAGGATAGTCGATGGAGATTAGCGAGTCCCAGGGGCTAATTTCAAAGGATTTGTAATTATTTTATTATATAAGTGGGGTTTAAGCATATTGCGATGGGTTTAATAAAGTGGGACCAGGGAATAAATACACTAGGGATATAGGTTAAACAGGTATCAGGGAAAGTTTATTAACCATACCCAGGGTTAAATGTGGGGTTTAGTTAACCACACCATGGGGTTGGGTTAAACGGGTTTTTTCGGAAAAATGATGTTTTATGCAGTTGTTAAGTAATGCGGGGTTAACTTTATAAAGAGGAGGGGGGAATAAAAGTTAAGATAAGGGGTAATTTGGGCTTTTTTATGGGTTTACTAGGAAAAATAGGAAAATTACAAGGGGAAAGTGATTTCTTCAAAAGGGAATGGGTTTCACACTAGGGAAAAGGGGTTTTTAGGTAGGGGAATGAGTTTGGAGGGTAAATTGCTAGGAAAATGTGTGAAACCAAGGGGCAAAGGTGAAAATGAAGGGAAAAGGGTATTTTCTTAGGAAATAATGGGATAATAAGAAAATCAGTAAGTATGTAGTGGGGGGTGAAATGAAATGAGGGGAAGTTAACCAAATCAACTTGTGAACATATTTTCTCAATCAATTTTGTACTTTTGCAACCTTTCTTCTACCTACCCTTTACTTATCCTAACGTTTGTTCTTCACTTAATTGGGTGCATTTAGGCTAGCATACCCTTTTCTTCTTTTTTTCTTTTGAAAAGCAAACTATCTAATTCTAACCTTATAACATCCAAGGGCTCAGATTAAACTTATGAGCTCCTTATTATTCTCTGCCTAACTACTGATCTGCCAAGATTAAATAGTTTGGCTAGATCTTTATTCTCTAACTATAAACATGAAATTTAAAGCATGAACTAGTAAAAATTAAACTATTTGATTATCATGGGTTGTGGCATTTATGACAAGCTACACACAACCATTATTTTGCATAATAAAGTAAAAAGTAGTGCCACTTGGACTTGCACACTTTTAGAGTTTATTGTTTTTTGCTTTTCTCTCTAACCTAACATTTTATTTTTGCCTTCATTCTTTAGGGCATTTATTCTAACATTTTCTTTGATATGGACATATTTATTAAAATATTTCCTAACATTTTTATTCAGTATTATTTTTGTCCATATCCTAGCTTAACATTTTTTGAAAACTATTTTCATTTTTTGACTAATTGATTCTAACTTACCAAAACCAAAAAATGCTACAAGAATAACCATTTATGTATTCTTCTCTGACGAATTCTTAGCATGTTGGATTCCTACCCTAACAAGGCCTTCTATCACATCCTTCTAAGTCAAAAAAGGGATGTTGATGACCAGAAAAAGCATGTTTGTCTTTTGGAGGCAGGACAATTTGTTATCAATGATAATTCTATATGGAAAACTATCCCATGATGAACACCATGTAGGTCCTTAATCATTGTTTAATATTTGATATTCATGAGTTTGGGAGCATAGGAAACTCTTTTGAAGGGTTCATTGAGGTTCTCTCCCATAATATCATTCCCCCCTTTAGCAATTTGCAAAACAGTTTAATGGTTTGATGGAACGGGCTTGTGGCCATTACTAAGGTGGCAGGCTACAGACATGCAAGCCATGTGCCTCCCCATTCCTCACATATGGAAAACTTAACAATAGGACAAATTTTCATTTATCCTTATACCCTCATACTAGGATCATTTAAGACTATAGGGGACCGATTGTTAATGAAATTCATGGATGATGTGATCTTTGAGGCATGTGAATTTTCAGGTCCTAAAATTTTATTCATGGAGGGTGGTAATGAGATAATTAGGTTGGAATTTGGGTTATGGTGTATATATAGGAGCTTAGTTTTCCTCTATGGATGTCAGGGTATCCTTCAATTTTGACCAATCTCTATATGTCCTATTAAAACCGACATTAAAAAGAGACTCATGCTCTATGTTGTGAAAGGTGTCTAGCTCAACAATCTCAGGTTCATCATTCTAGGACCTTTCCTGCACAATGTTGTCAGTGATCCTTTATGCTTTATGGAATTAGTTGGGAATATTGTTCCTTTAGCTTGACGGAGGCTCCTCAGACAGTTCTATTGGCTAATTATAATCTCTTTCTCATTTTCTCATCCATCCTCTCAACTGCATTTGATGCCCCTCTACCTCTATGTACACTCTTAGCCCTCCTCTCACCATACAGAGTCAATTTTGTTAGATGGAAGCTACCATGGGTGAATTTTCATAAAAATTTGGGAACGTTGATGTTTCGAAAGTACCAAATTATCAGTCTAACAGTAAATTTTAAAATTGTTCTTTTTCTTGTCCTACTTTCGACACTATTGGGTTTGCTTTTGTTCCTCTTTCTGTCTGAGGAGTCCTTGCTCTTTGCTAAGCCTTGCTCTCCATTCTCGATCGTCCCTAATTTTGGTCTCTTAAATTCCTTCTTCTATCCCAATTGTTTTTCAATAATTAGAACATGTTTTGTCTTCATGGATACGATGAAGAGTCAAGGTTATAACCCTGAGAAATCTAGCGACAATAGTGCATGCAACCTCTGCCCACACCCCCTTGTCAATCTCCATGTTGAAAGTAGTGGCCTCTAGAGGCTTATTTTCCAACAATCCACTACTATTATGTTCTTGGTTGAAGAGATGCAAAGACTTCAAACTCAAGTGAATCATCAGGGAGATAAGATTTATGCCCTTTGCGGTCAATTGGCCAAGCTCCAAATCTAGGGGAATGAAGGAGATTATCCCAACACTACGAGAAACTCCTTTGGAGGCTATTATAATAAAATTTCAATAAATCCCCACCTGTCTCATGATCTCCATTAGACAAATTTTGAGGTCTACAATGGCTCTCCTAAGGAATATTATAAAATAATAGTGGAATAATAAAATAAAATTGGATTACATCATCAAATTTTAGAGGGAAAAAAAGAAAAAACTACTTTTCAACTTGTATTTTCATATTATCTCCCTATGTTTTTACTCAAATTTTGATCAGGAGCACTCATTGGATGTATAATTTAATTCGTCATTCAAGGAGTACCCATGTTGCGTACTTTCGATCTACTCTGCTACAGGAAAAATGAGAAATACATGAAAAACATGATTGCAATCACATTTTTCATGTATTTCTTACTTTTCGTCTAATAGGGTCCATCAAAAGTATGCAACATGGCTACTCCTTGGATGATGAATTAAATTATGCATCCAATAAGTGTTCCTGCTCGAAATTTGAGTAAACCAATAGGGAGATAATTTGAAAATACGAGTTGAGAAAACATTTTTTTTTTTTTTTTTTACTTGTTTACTCCAAAAATGGTTAATCATCCCCCATGGTTGACATCGTCATCTTGAATCCTATTGGTTCTTATAAAGTTGATATTAGTTGTACATTTTTGTTTTGAGGCCCAGTACACCTCAAAATTTCTCTAATGATTCTGCAAAGTTGTATTTTTGTTAGTTCAATTTTGTCGTGTGTATAGTTGTCACAAAGTTGGCATAATGTATGTTGGCAATAGTTTTCTTGTTCAATATTTTGGTTCTTCTATTTTGTCCTTCCTGAAAGAACCTGCATCTTGGATTCCAATGTAATATTTCCCATGTATTTTGTTGCAGCCAAACGAAGATTTAATAGAAACAAATCTCATATATTATATACTATATTATATAAATATATATTATATGAATGATAAAACAATAAACTATTAAAAAAAATTCTAAAAAGCTTTATGATACTATACATATTAATATCAAACTTTAAAAATTTAAGGTATGATAGATTTAGTATTTTTTTTTTAGCTATCATAGATAGCATATATTATATGTAATTTAAAGAAGAACTTTAACATACCATTAAAATAACTGACATAGATCCATTTTACATTTGGATCTACCGATGGTTGACAAAAATCAAACTTAAGGATGCAAACCTCTTTTTTTGAATGCAATATTTGAGGAAAGGTTTTCACCTCAAAGTCTATGCAAAATATTTATAACCAAAATTGACATTAAGATGGAGAACTAGCAGGGGGAGGAGGTTGAAACTAGCTATGTGTTTGATTATCCAACTCCATCTATCTTCGACTAAGATATTGGATGGTTGGTCCATACCTTCGAACTCCCTTGTAGGCAACCATGTAAATATGAAAACCAACTCATTCATTTGTCTTCCCCAGTTTGCCAACATATCTATTTCTTTATTTCCAATCCTTCATGAGTGTAATGTAGCTACATATGGTAGACTTAACAACAATATTTGGACTCTAGACACCAACAGTTCCAATCTCCAAATATTTAGTATATTGTTGATTGGGGCTCCATCAATCCACTTTTCTACAATGGAAACAACCAAATTTAAGTCTTCGTCAATCTGAAGCTTTGTGAAGCCCACTTCTAGCACAATTTGTAGACCCCTTTCAACGGTTAGGAACTCAACCATGTTGTTACAAGTTAAACCACAACTACCTATATAAATTTTTAATGTCTTTCTAATCCAATCTATGAACACACTATTGAAACCAGCAAGGCCTGGGTTCCCTTTAGATGCCCCATCAAAGTTTATTTTAATGAAGCCCCGTGGAGGGAGTGTAAAATGGCCTGGGGAGGAAGCTTAAGGATCTATATCTCGGGAAATTCCTAGTGCCGGCATGGATGGCGCAATCTCTAGCATGCTTAGTATGGTAGCTTCGTGAGGTGTTACTTTCCAATTGTCGAGATCCCAAGGTTCACTAAGAATTGTCTCCTTGATTTTTCTTTTGGTAAACTACCAAACTGAGTCAATGGATGCCCACTTGTCTAGGAAAATTATCTTGTTATGTTCCTTCCAATGTGCCCAGAGTAAAAATCCTAAGGACAGGGAACATGTTCTACTTACCACTGGGTTGTTGAAGAGGGATAAACACCAGCTCTCTAAAGTCTCATGTGGACTATTGATTGATCAGTCCAAATGTCTAAATAACACCATTATTCTCTATTAGGTCTCTACTATAAAAGGACATGTATTTAGGAGATTCTCCATTGTTTCCTCTTGTTGTGTACATATTAGGCACATAGAAGGTCCCTCAAATATGTTCCTGTGAATGTGGTCCCATGTGAGGATTTTCCTTCTAGAATGGGCCATAGAAATTGGGCTATTTTTTCTACCAACCAAGCATCCAAATTTTACACCGTATGGGTTCCCTAGGGAGATTTTTATGATTGGATAGAATGGGATAAGCTTCCTTGAGATTAAAATTCCCATGAGCTTTATAACCCCCATCGCAGTTTATCTATATCTTAAGCCACTTCTACTTTCCTCTCTTTTAGTTCTTGGTCTAATATATGAGTTCATCACTTGGTTGTCTGGCCAGTCTGTCTAGGTTTTCCACTGACACCATTTAGCAATGGAATGGCTTTCTTTCTAGTAATATTTCACTATTATATCCCCATGTGCCTTGATGTAATCCTCCAGATCTCTAAGATCTTTTCAATTTCGCAAAGTTGTGATTTTTTTCCATGATTCTTCCCAGAATAGGGTTGTTCTTCCATTCCAAATTTCCTAAAAAGCATGATATTGTATCAAGTTCTTGTTATCCTAGGCTAAGTTCCATATTAATGATCATGTTGGGTATATCTTGGCTCAAAATATCACTACCTATGAGTTCTGCTGACTATATTTTTTATCCCATAATCCTTTCCATGTTTCTTGTCCCCCTTATATCTATTTCGACCACAACTTTGCTCTCATTGCCATGTTTATGATTTTTGGGTCTCTAACTCCCAAACTGCCCACCAATTTGGGTAGTCTAAGTTTCTCCCATACTACCAAATCCCATTTATTGGCCTACTTTGTTCCACTCCATAGAAACTCTCTAAGTTTCATTGTGATAGCCTTATATATGAGCTTTAAAGTTAGGAGGACTGACATTTGATATATATGCAGAGCCTGGGGGGTTGATTTAATCATAACTACTCCACCCTCCAGGTTCAACAATTAGAAGGTCCAATTTTCCAGCCTATCCATAATATTTTGAAGAATATTGTGCCAGCAGGAGGTCCTCAGAGAATTCGCTACCAATGGAACCCCCAAATAACATCCATGAAGACGCTTGATCTCAAAATTTAAGGTCCTTTCCAGATGCCTTTGAACTGGATTTTTGTTGTTGAATAAATAAATATTATATTTCCCATCTTTGATTGTTCGGGCTTCATGCAGCGTATATATCCCAAAAAACATGATGTTGTCTATATATTTTTGGTGTGTGATCACCATAATAGGGCCAAATACTTTGATTCCTTATAGGGATCCTTGAGCCCTAGAAGCTTTGATGTATTTGCAAGGTCCTTCAACATCAAGGATGAATAAGAAAGGGGAGAGGGGGTTGATTAGACTTAGCCCCCACACGAAATGGAAAGTCCTAGAGGGTGAAGCATATATCATAATAGAGAAAAAGGGGGTGGATATAAGGGATTTAATCCATGTAATCCAAGGAGGGGAGAAGCCAAAAGATGAAATTACTTGGAGGAGTTACTCCCAACTGTGTTTTTCATAGGCCTTAGAAAGGTCAATTTTGATAAGCAAGCTTTCCTTTTTTATTTTGTTGAGGGTATGGATAACATCATGGGATGTGTCTATCCCATTAAGTATTTGTCACCCCTCTACCAAACCAGTTTTTTTTAGAGAGATAAGTTGGTTGAGGAGGGGTTTAAAGTGTTTAACAATCATCATAGAGAGAATATTGTAGACTACATTACATAATGAAATTCATCTAAAACCACTAAGGTCTTCAGATTTTTCATTCTTTGGAATCAACACAAGGAATGTGGCATTAATTCCAGACCATCCATGATTTAGCTATCGAGATTCCTCTACAATGGCATGAACCTCCTCACCAAGAAAAGGTTAGGAAGCTTTAAATAACTCCACAATGAGTTCATCCAGCCCCATATCATTGTTGTTGGGAACAGACATCACTATCTATTCTACCTATGCCATCGAGATCTCCTGCATTTGGGCTTTGTTCTGCTCAAGGGTAATGAATCTTAGAATGTGAGTTGTGATCTGATTTATTGTTGGGCCTCGATTTGCACTACATTCCATGAGCATTCCTTGGTGAAATGATATCAACTCTCTTCTATCTCCTCATGTTGCAGTATACATTGGCTTCCTCCTGATTACAATGAAAATATGTAGTTATGTTGGCAATGTTGAATCATAGCCTTATGAAAAAATATTGGATTGTTTTCTCCTTCTCGAAGCCATTGGACACGAGATTTTTGGTGCTATAATGTTTCTTCCTACTTGTGTATTTGTTCCCACTTGTGTATTTCTTCTTACTTGTGTATCATCTTAGCTTCCTCCAAGATTAAGTCCTCAAAGAATCCTTCTTGATTGATCCTCTATTGAATCTCCTGTATTTGGTTTTTTAACTCTTTCTTATCCACAAGGATATTCTCGAATTATTTTTGGTTCCTTTCCTTGATTTTTTGTTTTAAATCCTTTAATTTCACGTTGAAGGTGTGCATTTTACTGTGACCCTTAACATTGATTTCTTACCACCAATTTTTAGCTTTATTTACAAATTCCAAATTCTGGAACCAAAATATTTCAAATCGAAAAGGTCTATTTCTTTGAGTTATTTTGAGGTCCACCTCTAGTCAAATGGGCTAGTGATCGGGTCTAAGGCAAGGGAGCATGGTCACTTCCATAAATATTTCATGTTCCATCAAGCCTTTTGAGACTAAGAACCAGTCTAGTCTACTAGTTACTTGGTGACATCCACCCCTGCGGTTGTTCCATGTGAAAATGTCATTGTTGGTCTCCACATCAGTGATGTGTATTTCCCTCATAACTATTTTGAAGAGATATACTTCTAGATCTAGGCGACGAATTCCTCCCTTTTTCTCTTCCAGACTCTTAATTAAGTTGAAATGCCCCCAATGATCCAATGATCTGTTTGATGGATTTCTCTTATGTATTGAATTTGGGCTAGGAACACTACTTTTTCTCCAATAATTGGAGGGTCATAAACCCTTGTTAGGCACACCGTCTCCCTTACCCCCAGCCAATCACTTAAATATTAAATAATCATGTTTAAATATAATTTATTAATTATAATTCAAGATTAAGGGTTAATTAAGCACTAATCAATCTTAACTATTAAGCAAGCCTAAGGCTAACCATAAGCTTGATCACCAATTGGGATTAGGGTTGATCATATCTTATTCATTAATCAAGCTTAATTTTTAATTACTTGTATAACATAATAAGCTACATGATACTAACGTACTCATGCAAAGTGTGTGTATGTAGCTAGCATATGTATACCTCATACACATATTAATAATATTTTATCAGAAGCAAGCATGGAGACAATCATTCAGCTAGTAGGTTATTAACATAATTTAAGATAATAGGATCGAGTAGGGGAATTACACAATGATTAGCCAACAAAATCCAAAAAAATGTCAATACTTAGATTATAAATTGAAATTTGAACTAGTAAGATGGATCACTTAATCATTTCATGTGGTGCGAGAATCCACATGGATTGGTGGAGGTGAATCATTATATTCATCAAAGGGGGTGAAGGTGATGTTTGCTTGCTTTTTGGCCAAGATGGGGACTTTCGATTTTAGCCTTCTAATTACTCCATCATTTCTAGCATACAAACCAAGGTCTCCTACTGTATGTTAGATTGTTCAATGAAGAATATTTGAATAAGCATTTTAATGTCCCATTATAAATTCATCACCTACATGTAATAGGTTTGTCAAGACCTAGTAGAGGTTCCTATTTCAGAAATCCAATATCTGGTCTCTCCTTCAATATGTTGGTCAAGAATGAACCTACTTTCTTCTCATACATTTTCCTCCACTTTTGCTATGGTATGCCTAACCACTTCAGGGATTACATCTGCATAGGATGCCACTTCTCATCTTGTTGTTTCTTGGGCCTAAGTTTGCAAGGAGGAAGGTGGAAGGGTGTCTAGGCCCCAGAGGAGCCAACTCTGCCCCTTCTACCAATTCTATGACCGATAATAATACACATCTTTCCATCTGGTGCAAAGAAAAAGAGTGTAAGGAAAGCTACAAGTGGAAAGGAGTGAGGTAAATGATAGAACCAAGTGAGCTACTGAGCAACTAGAGGACAAAACTCAGCTATCAAGGGATTCGAGAGTAGAAAAACATGGCACTGGTAATTGCATGAGATAAACAAAATAGGGAAATAAGAAGACAAAGGGATGCTGCAGAGGTGTATATTAGGGAGGGGAAATGAAATTGTTGGAAGAAAAAGACCCGAAACTACTATGAAACTTGGAGAATAGCATGAAAGCCAGACTCCTAAAACATAAAACTTGAAATTTGGGACTAAAAATGAGAAACTTGTGATAAAACCAACGAGAACTAATGTTACCTTGAGACTAGAGTGTCGAAATTCTCCATGTCCAAACCTTGCCTCGGTAGAGTTGAAACCAAAAAATACCATTGAAAATCCATCGACTCGAATTGTGCATGTTAACAAGGACATCACTACTAGATAAGGCTCTTCTAACTAGTCACCTAAAGCATGATGAACACCCAGACTAGATATCTCATAACTTCCAAATACAAAACCAAAAAAAGCAAAAACAAGAAAGAGAGTGTATACCATAGTAAACTAAATTGCTTACAAGTAGCCTTCCATGTCACAACTTCTATGAGACATGAGCCAAATTTAAACCAAGTCCTCTCATTCTCAGCTTCTCATTCCATTTATTTCCTTAATTCCATAAATTTCACATAGATTCCATGACCATCATGCTCAAAACATGTTTGAATGACGTCTCCCTATGTGGGTGTACTTGAAGAGCATCTATCCAACATCAAATAATCATGAATTGATGTTCATGTGTCCTAACCTCTTATTCCACCACCCAAACATGTTTCTAGTTGCATGCAATAAATCAGCTGGGTGGTGTACAACATCGCTCATTAATATTGTTGGATTTGATTTTTAAGCCAAGGCTTGGATCCTCCATCTAGACACGCTCATTTGGTGATACTCCATATTAAGAATTGAATAAATTACATTGTTTATATATAAAGTTGATATAAAATTATGTTACTTAATATGGAGATTGAAATATTTTATTTAGCTAAGCTAAAATGTTGTTTGGTTATTAACATATATTGTTTTTGAATATCACATGTCAATTGAACATAGAATATCAATATTATTTAAAAATACTACATGTCAACTCCATAGTCAGTAATGAAGCAATTACACATCTCCCCCATATTAAAAAATAGAAATTAATTATAAACTAAATTAGGAATTTTTTAATTTCAACTACTTTATTTCTCTGTAAAAAGTTGATGTAAAATTAAAGTGGAAATTGGACCTACATTAAAAGAATTTTTATTATCACTATTTTTTAATTTGTTAATGTAAGTGTTATTTGATTATTATTATTATTATTATTATTTTGTAGGCTTGGTGGGACTACATCTTCATTATGTCGAATATATCGCCCAGATTGGGACAGACAATTGAAAAGATGACTTCACATCAAAAGTGTGAAATCGTGACTTCACATAAAGGAGCGTCTCATTTTTTATGTACTATTATAAGACAATATCTTCCCAATAATAAACGATAAAAAAACTTAGTAAATTAATTTCAAATGACATCATTTTAAATTATAATAATTTATTATTCCAATTAATAATATTACTATGAAAACTTTTTATTATTTTTAAATATACTATTATAGGACAGTATCTCCCCAATATAAAAGGACTTCGCAAATTAATTTCATTGACTTAGCAAATTAATTTCCAATGAAATCATTTTGAATTATAATATTTTATGATTCCATTTAATAATATTAATTTGAAAACTTTTCTCAAATTTATTTAGCATGTCCATTCACCTTTCTAAAAAGACTAACTATTTAATTATGGGCAGGTTTATATTGTAATAAGTTTTTGTCAAAAGAATTTTTAATTTTTTTTTTTTTTATAAAATTATTACAAATTACTATATTAAAAATAATTTTTTTGTAAAATTGAAAATTATTTTTTAAAATTTAAAAATTCAAAATATTTTGTTTATTGGTCTAAATTATTGAATTGAAAATTGTTTGTGAGATTTATTTTCATTTGTCAAAAAAAAAGTAATATATAAAATTTAAATTTAAAAAAAAAAATAACATCAATACAATATTAAATATCCTATTTAATTTGTACCATAATTTAATTAATTAAAAACTTATATTATTCTATTTAATTTGTACCATAATTTAATTAATTAACGATTTATATTATTATTTTATTTTATTTCTATTTGTACTTATTACAAAATCTGGTATTTCTGGCTCTTCCGTTATTGACGGCTTACAATCTGCATCTTATTTCTTGAAAGATTAGAATGTCGAAACATGATATGTTGCAAACGGCCTCCATTTCTCTCTCCCATTATGATGGAGATACTTGAGAATTTTTCTTGGATTGCGAACATGGACATTCGGATTAGCAATAGTGAAGAATCGGCAAGCAGATACTTTATCAAAGGAAGGTATCTTTTTTAGCAAGGTATATGGTATATGAAAGTAAAATTTGGTGAGGAAATTTTCTCTATCCATGACTTTTTTTGCCAGGGTTTTAATTTCAAATCATTTTGTTTTTAGTTTTGCATATGGCTTTAGTTTTTTTGGTCTTTTCTTCTATACAGCTCTGATTATGCCTGAAGCAATTTTGGAATCTCCTTGAACAAGTTTCTGAACACTGTTTCTCTCTTTGGAGAGATCTTTATGCTTCTATTTTAGCAATGTATCTGGTTATTGTAATGCCCCTGGTAAATCAATAGTGTTTTAAAGTAAAAGACAGTAAATTTAACTATTGACTATGATTATGTTGGTGAAATTGAGTAACTATGACTGTTATTACTGTTTAAATTAATTATGTTATTAAATTGCTGATTGATTTCCATCGAATATGGTTGTAAGAGAACAACTGAAAATGGTTATAGTTTTTCCTCATGAGAGGAGGATTAAAAATCAAAATATGACATCTGTCAAAAAAAAAAGAACAGAAAGGGAAACCTAACTACTTTCTGGAGACGGTTGAGACTCTAAGAGAAGGAGGAAATGCTACGTCTGGTAGGGACCAGATAGCAAGGAAAAAAGGGAAAAGTTGCTCTTGGCAGCAAAAACGCTACGTCTGGTAAGGACCAGATAGCGCATGTTGGGAAGTTGAAGCCTTCCTGAAACCGCTACGTCTGGTAAGGACCAGATAGCGTAACTCTGGTAGTAACAGAGGACTTGCAGACAACAAAGGTCTTGCAGGAGTGCTTGGGGGTGGAAGGTCGAGGAGGACCCTCCTAAGGTCAGGAGGTTGACAACCGCACTAAAGAGGTTTGCCTCTAACTAGGTATGGAATAATTGAGAATTCAATGGATTGTTTATGTTGTAGTGTTAAATAAGTTTATGGTAGACAGAAAAACTGTGCTTGAAACTAAGGGGAAATTTCCGAAGTAATTCAGGAAATAAACGACATGATAGTTGTAAAATTATTTAATCATTAAAAATGGAACCCCTGTGTAAACATAAAAGAAAGAAAATAATACAAAACAAGATTTACAACAGTCTGCCAGATTCTCTTCTGAATGCATAATCACAAAATAAGTAACAAATGAATAAAACAAGATGTCGTGTAACATTTGCTTCAATATGCGAAAGCTAATAAAAAACAATATATCTATATATATCTTTACGTATGCAAATCTCCATAGTTACTATTAAATAAATAAAGAAAGCGGCAGCATGGTGGTAAGAACTAGTAAAATCATGCATACATTGAACTAAACTTCTGAACAGTGGCTGTAAGGCCTTTTCTTGATAATACGGTTCCTAGTGGAGCAACTCGAGAAAGGAAATGACCTCTGAGTCGTTGGCTCAGTAGGGTTAGCGTTCATGCCTTCGACATGCCCTAACCCCACTTTAGACGTTGCATATAACCACAGAACCACTCTGTAAACAGAAGGCCATAGTCGGTGTGGTTAGGGTAGGGTTTGCCGACGAGATTTTTCCAACTTCGAAGTTAGCAACCCTCATTCATTCAAGAAAAGAGAAATATCAGCAAGCAAACTCGAAGACATCTATCTCCATCGAATCCTTACAAGGAAAAATTGAACAGACAGAGCGTATTAAATAATTCACAGTAAGCCACGGAAAAACTAAAAAGTTCAGACCAAGATATCCATAGAAATCCAACAGTCCTTAGATCTATTTGATGAATAATAAAAACTTGATTAAGGATAGGAATACATTCCAGTATCCAGCCGCGGTAGATGTGATTATCAGTTATAACATTAAAAGCTTTACATAGATGTTCACCGTAGGGATAACCCTCGGATTTTGAAACACAATACAATAATAGCCAGGAGCTGAGCGTAACCCAGTTAGGGCTTCGTCGTGGAACTGCCCAGGCAGAACTCAGCTCCTCATCAAGAAACAAGAAATGAGCATGCATAATTCTCACTAATGAATAAACAAAAGAACGAACGATAGACTCCATAATCCAGGCATAGATCTGACAGCCTGCCAAGAAGGAGAATGGTCTCAGTCGCTCTCCAGATTCATTCCTTTAACAAACAAAAAAACATTGTCGTGACGAGCACCTCTTACCTGGAAAGTGAAATGGGTGTGGAGATCTGAGTTGGTTTCCACCGAACGCTGATCTCGGCACCAAAGCTCAGCACCTGCGACAGGGAAACCATCAAACTCGATTAAGGAACAAAACCTTAGCAGAAAAAAGAGGAAAAAAATATAAATTTGTAAACAAATTAATCTGAAAAGGTGGTGCGTTTACCATGGCCTAACCAGGGAAGCAGAGCTCTTCTTCCATTGCAATCTGGCATGTGGCGGCGGGGCTCTGCTGTGCGGAAACGCAAGTATTCAGAGCCGAGAATTGCCTGGCGAATGAACTGAAAGGAAAAATCTTACCGCAATAAGACCACCTTAGACCGTATTGCTCATACCTGGAGGGTTGTTGATCGTTGATCCAGGGTCTCTCATCTCCACCATAGGATGGGAGTTGGAACCCAGGAGGGATGCCATCGTTTGGGGAATTGAGCATGCCAGGTATTAGGTGCATTAAGTATCCACCTCAGTCTGCGTAGCTGGAGTACTAAACCAGCTCCGTCGCGGCGCAAGCATGCTGGCAAGTTGCACACTTATATGCCAAGTGGAGGGCATGTGGATAACCAAATCAACTCGTAACAAGGCTTGTTGCCGGAAATCGACTTCGGAGGAAGTTTCCAGTAACACATAACCCCAGGCCGTGTTGAAATAGCGTGCGACAATTATTTTTAAAACGTTCTCACCATAAATGCATTAAATATCATCGCAATTCCATAGGAGGATCCTCAAGATTGTGAACTGGGATAGGCATAAACAATATGTATATATTCCAAACTATTATTACAGTGATGAGATTTAATTTAACATATGCAAATACATTATGGTTACGGTGATTAATATTCCATGTAGATATTTCACTCATTATAAGATTAAATGTAAAAAAAGAAATTTTTTGTTTTCACATCTGACGGGTATATTACAAGTGGTATCAGAGCCCAGGTTGCAACTCTGTGACCTCGGGTTAACTATAGCAGTGACACTAATATAAATAATTAAATTAATAAGCAAGCAGGGGTTATCAAGCAATGATTTGTATACCATACCTGTTGAAATGTACTAATCTTCTAACCATGTGACAGCAGAGCATGAGGAGAACAAGCAGCGCCCCTCATAGGAACGTGGACAGACCAAACAATGTCATCCACCCTCAGGGAAATCCTGAGATATGGGTGCAGCTGGGGGAGGAGGCACGCAACACCAATTTGACTATATTGGAGACAGTCCAGAAATTGAAGAACGAAATGGCCCATTTGCGTTAGGACAACGCCAGTTAACTATGGAACAGGAAAGGATCCTGAAAAGCTTATCACATAAGCAAAACCAGCATCAGCCAAATCCCAGTCCAGAGCAAACGCGTGTGTCGGAGGAACAAGGTTACCATACTGATCAGGAAGAAACAGAAGGAAGGGCAGAGGTTTGAGGAGAAAAATCTGATAACGCCTTTGAACATGAAACTTCTAAAAGACAGCGAATAGAGTTGCAGGGGGAGTTTCGGAAGATCAAGCCGCCGCATTTTGATGGGGAATCCGAGGAGGCTGCGGAAGCTTGGTTAATTAACATGAACAAATATTTCCAGGTTTACGAGTATGATCACCATCTCAAGGCACGACTGGCTATTTTCCAGCTGCAAGCTAAAGCGACGTTATGGTGGGAGGAAGTTAAGATGGTGCGGGGAGTGAATGAGCAAGATATAACTTGGGAAATTTTTCAAAGATATTTCAGAGAAAAATATTTGACTGAACGCTTCTACGATGAAAAAGCAAGGGAATTTCATGATCTACGACTTGGGCAGCATACCATGGATGAATTCATCACTAAATTTACATCTCTGCTCCGCTACGTACCATATATTCGGGAGGAAAAGGCAAAAGTGCAGCGGTTTGTTAGCAGTCTACCCCAGAAAATGCAGGAAAAGATTGAATTTGATAACCCAAAGACCATGGATGAAGCGATACAGAAAGCTAGAATATGTTATCAGCAGAATAAACAAAAGGGGGAAAGTGCTGGAAAGCATTGGGTGGATAAAAAGAACAGCAGAACAACTATGGGAGTCAGGGGAGCTTGTGGCAGTTTCAGTAAGGGATTCTCCAAGGGGCCCAACAATAGGAACCAGTCTAGAAATCAGCTCAGATTAAAGCCACCTAATGACTCCAAAAATAGTGAACAGTCAGGCAGAGTTGATAATGAGGGGACAGCCAGGCCACCAATGCAGTGTTTGGGGTGTGGCGGACCACACTATATTAAGAACTTCCCTCATCAAAAGGGTAGTGATCAGGTGTCCCAGGTTTATGAAGCCTCTACAGTGGGAGACGTGGCTCGGTCCATACCAAGAATAAATGCGGCTCTCGAGGACCGTCAAGCTGATTACCAGCCGACAATGATAGAGTTCGAAGGTAAGATTTTTGATCGAACTGTTTCTGTTTTAATTGACCCAGGCGCTACATTGAGTTATGTTAGTCCCAAGATTGTGGAAAACTGTAATTTGCAATCTGTTAAGTTTAAAAGTCCATGGCTAGTCCAACTTGCTACTGGGGCAAAAAGGCGAGTGCTGGCCAAGGTCAGCAACTGTCCATTGAGGATAGCTGGTCAAACAGTGACGACAGAATTGAACGTACTTCCTCTCGGATCATATGATGTACTAATCGGAATGGATTGGCTGGAGAAGCGGTGGTCCATAATAAATTGTAAAACAAAAGCAATATCTTATCAGGACAAACTGGGAAATAAATAAGAAATTTAAGGTATTCTTAAGCTTGTGCAGATTCGACCAATTACCGCTTCACAATTGACTAAATGCATCAGGAAAAAATGTCAAGTATATGCAGTTCAAGTGGGTTACGCCAGTTCAAAGGATAAAGCTAGCACTTTGGAAGGCATACCGATGGTGCAGGAATTTGGAGACGTGTTTCCTGAAGAAATACCAGGACTGCCACCTAAAAGAAATTTGGACTTCACCATATAACTGCCCGGTGCAACCCCAGTGTCCTGAGCACCATACCAGATGAGTGTGCTGGAATAAACAGAATTAAAGATGCAATTGCAAGAGTTGTTGGACAAGAAGTACATTCGCCCCAGCATATCACCCTGGGGAGCCCCTGTATTGTTTGTTAGGAAAAAGGACGGAACTTTCCATATGTGCATAGATTATCGGTAGCTGAATAAATTAATAGTTAAAAATAAATACCCATTGCCACACATCGATGAACTGTTTGACCAGGTGAAAGGTGCAACAGTATTTTCAAAGATTGATTTGAGATCCGGATACCACCAGATCAGAATTAAGGAGGAGGACGTAGCCAAAACTGCTTTTCAAACTCGTTACAGACACTATGAGTTTGTGGTGCTGCCATTCGGGCTGACCAATGCACTTGCGACATTTATGTGTTTGATGAATAGTGTATTTCATAAGTATTTGGATAAGTTCGTGTTAATTTTCATTGATGATATACTGATATATTCCCGGAATGTCAAAGAGCATGAGGAGCATCTTAGGCTTGTATTGCAAACACTCCCGGAACATCAGTTGTACGCCAAGTATAGCAAATGTGATTTTTATAAGGAGCAAATCCAGTATCTGGGACATATCATCACTAGGGAGGGCATTGCAGTGGACCCCGAAAAAATCAGAACTATAATGGAATGGCCAATACCAAAAGACATGGCAGATATAAGGTCTTTCATGGGATTGGCAGGATATTATAGGCGATTTGTGGAAGGATTTTCATGGGTTGCTTGCCCTATCACGTCCTTACAGAAAAAAGGAAGAACATTTAAATGGACTGCAGAATGTCAGCGAAGCTTTGAACAGCTCAAACATTTGCTCACAACTGCACCAGTGTTGAGCATTGCAGATCCAGAAAAGGATTATGTGGTCTACACTGATGCAAGTAAAGAAGGTGTAGGAGGGGTGTTGATGCAGGAAGGAAAAGTGATCACTTATGAATCCAGAAAGTTGAAAGAGCATGAACAGAAGTATTCTCCTTATGACTTGGAATTAACTGTTGTTGTGCATGCATTAAAGATGTGGCGCCATTATCTAATAGGGAAGAAATTCTTATTGATGACAGACCACCACAGCTTGACCAACTACTTTAACCAACCAACTTTAAATGTTAGGCAAGCTCAGTGGGTGGACTTTTTGAGTGGATTCGATTTTGAGATCAAGCACCTGAAAGGACAAGAAAAATGGGTGGCTAATGCTTTAAGCCGGAAAGTGCATTGCCTTTATGAAATTGCCTTTAGTGAAGGGTGGTCTACCCTCAATGAAGAAATCGAAAGGGCTGCTGAGCAGATCAGGTTTACCAACAAAAGAAACAACAAGTGCAAAATTTGACCAGTCACATAAGGCAACAGGGCTATGAGCTAAATGCAGCAGGCATATTATATTATAGGAAAAGGATATATATACCCAATCAAGATGAAGTCAAGAAAAAGGTTTTGGATGAATATCATAAAAGCCCCTATGCAGGACACCCGGGTTATCAAAAGCTCATCACCTCTCTTCGAAAAGAATGTTACTGGCCAGGGATGAAAAGGGATGTAACAGACTACCTGGCACAATGCATAGAATGTCAGCTGATTAAGGCCAAACATCAACACCCTGCAAGGCTATTGCAGCCATTACCTGTACCAGAATGGAAATGGGAGGTTATTACTATGGATTTTATCACAGGGTTACCTAAATCCAAGAAGAGTAATGACTCCATCATGGTTGTAGTGGACAAACTCAGCAAATCAGCTCACTTCATACCGGTACAGTCTACCTACAGGGTGGCACAAATAGCAAATATCTTTATGCAAAATATTTTTAAGCTCCATGGTTTACCCAAAACCATAATATCTGACCGTGATGTTAAGTTCACATCGGCTTTCTGGAGGACTCTATTCGAAGGTTTGGGAACTCAACTAAATTTTAGTACTGCATATCATCCGCAAACCGACGGACAGACTGAACGGGTAAACCAAGTGGTGGAAGATATGCTGAGATCCTATGTGATGCAGCAACCAAGTCGGTGGGAAGAGTATTTACATTTGGTGGAGTTCGCATATAACAATGGTTATCATGCATCCTTACAGATGAGCCCATTTGAAGTACTTTACGGACAGAAATGTCATACACCATCCAGTTGGGGTGGACCCTAAGACATACTCATGTTGGGACCTGAGATGCTAAAAGAGATGGAAGAAATGGTTAAAGAGTGCGGGCCAACTTGAAAGTGGCCCAAGATAGATAAAAAAGTTTCGCGGATCGGAAAAGGAATTTCAAGGAATTTCAGGTAGGAGAGCATGTATATGTAAGAATTCGGGCAAAGAAAAGTACTTTACAATGGAGCAGTTGCGCCAAGTTGGCACCCCGCTTTTGTGGACCCTTCCAGATTTTAGCAAGGATTGGGCCAGTGGCTTATCAACTAGCCCTACCCAGCCACATCCGGGTCCACAACGTCTTCCATGTATCAGTATTAAAGAAATATATCTATGACCCTAAACACATAATTAGTTGGCAAGACATTCAGGTAAAGAATGTGCCTTGAACAACACAAATTAAAATTTACCGTTAAGAATAAAACTGATCGAGATATTGTGTGTTTTAGGTGGAGCTAGAAGGAGAATTCTTGGTCGAACCAGTGAACATATTAGATCGGAGAAGGGTCGTGTTGTGAAAACGAGCCATCATCCAGGTTAAAGTGTAGTGGCAGCACTTCGGACCAGATGAGGCCACCTGGGAGGATGAGCAGAACATGAAAGAAGCTTATCCCGAACTGTTTATGGGTGAACAACATCGGGACGATGTTGAATTTTAGGAGGGGGAGATGTAATGCCCCTGGTAAATCGATAGTGTTTTAAAGTAAAAGACAGTAAATTTAACTATTGACTGTGATTATGTTGGTGAAATTGAGTAACTATGACTGTTATTACTGTTTAAATTAATTATGTTATTAAATTGCTGATTGATTTCCATTGAATATGGTTGTAAGAGAACAACTGAAAATGGTTATGGTTTTTCCTCATGAGAGGAGGATTAAAAATCAAAATATGACATCTGTAAAAAAAAAAAGAGAACAGAAAGGGAAACCTAACTACTTTCTGGAGACGGTTGAGACTCTAAGAGAAGGAGGAAATTCTACGTCTAGTAGGGACCAGATAGCAAGGAAAAAAGGGAAAAGTTGCTCTTGGCAGCAAAAATGCTACGTCTGGTAAGGACCAAATAACGCATGTTGGGAAGCTGAAGCCTTCCTGGAACCGCTACGTCTGGTAAGGACCAGATAGCATAACTCTGGTAGTAACAGAGGACTTGCAGACAGCAAAGGTCTTGCAGGAGTGCTTGGGGGTGGAAGGTCGAGGAGGACCCTCCTAAGGTCGGGAGGTTGACAAGCTCACTAAAGAGGTTTGCCTCTAACCAGGTATGGAATAATTGAGAATTCAATGGATTGTTTATGCTGTAGTGTTAAATAAGTTTATGGTAGACAGAAAAACTGTGTTTGAAACTAAGGGGAAATTTCCGAAGTAATTCAGGCAATGAACGACATGATAGTTGTAAAATTATTTAATCATTAAAAATGGAACCCCTATGTAAACATAAAAGAAAGAAAATAATACAAAACAAGATTTACAACAGTCTGCCAGATTCTCTTCTGAATGCATAATTACAAAATAAGTAACAGATGAATAAAACAAGATGTCGTGTAACATTTGCTTCAATATGCGAAAGCTAATCGAAAACAATATATCTATATATATCTTTACGTATGCAAATCTCCATAGTTACTATTAAAGAAATAAAGAAAGCGACAGCATGGCGGTAAGAACTAGTAAAATCATGCATACGTTGAACTAAACTTCTGAGCAGTGACCGTAAGGCCTTTTCTTGATAATACAGTTCCCAGTGGAGCAACTCGAGAAAGGAAATGACCTCTGAGTCGTTGGCTCAGTAGGGTTAGCGTTCATGCCTCCGACATGCCCTAACCCCGCTTTAGACATTGCATATAACCACAGAACCACTCTGTAAACAGAAGGCCGTAGTCGATGTGGTTAGGGTAGGGTTTGCCGACGAGAGTTTTCCAACTTCAAAGTCAGCAACCCTCATTCATTCAAGAAAAGAGAAATATCAGCAAGCAAACTCGGAGACAGCTATCTCCATCGAATCCTTACAAGGAAAAATTGAACAGAAAGAGCGTATTAAATAATTCATAGTAAGCCACGGAAAAACTAAAAAGTTCAGACCAAGATATCCATAGAAATCCAACAGTCCTTAGATCTATTTGATGAATAATAAAAACTTGATTAAGGATAGGAATACATTCCAGTATCCAGCCGCGGTAGATGTGAATATTAGTTATAACATTAAAAGCTTTACATAGATGTTCACCGTAGGGATAACCCTCGGATTTTGAAACACAATACAATAATAGCCAGGAGCCGGGCGTAACCCAGTTAGGGCTTCGTCGTGGAACTACCCCGAGCAGAACCCAGCTCCTCATCAAGAAACAAGAAACAAGCATGCATAATTCTCACTAATGAATAAACAAAAGAACGAACGATAGACTCCATAATCCAGGCATAGATCTGACAGCCTGCCAAGAAGGAGAATGGTCTCAATATCTCTCCAGATTCATTCCTTTAACAAAAAAAACACTGTCGTGACGAGCACCTCTTACTTGGAAAGTGAAATGGGTGTGGAGATCTAAGTTGGTTGCAACCGAACGCTGATCTCGGCACCAAAGCTTAGCTCCTGCGACAGGGAAACCATCAAACTCGATTAAGGAACAAAACCTTAGTAGAAAAAAGAGGAAAAAAAATATAAAGCTGTAAACAAATTAATCTGAAAAGGTTGTGTGTTTACCGTGGCCTAACCAAGGAAGCAGAGCTCTTCTTCCATCGCAATCTGGCCTGTGGGGGCGGGGCTTTGTTGTGCGGAAATGCAAGTATTCAGAGCCGAGAATTGCCTAGCGAATGAACTGAAAGGAAAAATCTTACCGCAATAAGACCACCTTAGACCGTATTGCTCATACCTGGAGGGTTGTTGATCGTTGATCCAGGGTCTCTCATCTCCACCGTAGGATGGGCGTCGGAACCCAGGAGGGATGCCTCCGTTTGGGGAATTGAGCGTGCCAGGTACCAGGTGCATTAAGTATCCACCTCAGCCTGGGTAGCTGGAGTACTAAACCAGCTCCGCCGCGACGCAAGGATGCCGGCAAGTTGCACACTTATATGCCAAGTGGAGGGTATGTGGATAACCAAATCAACTCGTAACAAGGCTTGTTGCCGGAAATCGACTTCGGAGGAAGTTTCCAGTGACACACAACCCCAGGTCGTGTTGAAATAGTGTGCGACAATTGTATTTAAAACGTTCTCACCATAAATGCATTAAATATCATCGCAGTTCCGTAGGAGGATCCTCAGGATTGCGAACTAGGATAGGCATAAACAATATGTATATATTCCAAACTATTATTACAGTGATGAGATTTAATTTAACATATGCAAATACATTATGGTTACGGTGATTAATATTCCATGTAGATATTTCACTCATTATAAGATTAAATGTAAAAAAAGAAATTTTTTGTTTTCACATCTGACGGGTATATTACAGTTATCATGTTTTTTTTACAGCAACTTGTGTCAGCTCAATAAGCTGGTCAAATTCTGAAAATCCAAAGTCGGCTAAAATAGCCCCTATGAAGATCTATCTGTAAAATGTATCTGTCCATTATATATCTTATATAATACATCATGCTTTCTCTTTCTGAAAAAAAAAAAAGAAAAAGAAAAAAAAAAGAAGCACATGACAGAGGAAGGTGTGACTATTATGGGCTCATAACATTTTGGCGGAGATAGTCAAACTCTTATTATTTTCATCTAAAATGTCGGTAAAATAACAACTTTTTTTTCCTCGAAAGTTAATATTGTAAATCTTATAATATAACAATCTTTAAAAAAAAATTGTTAGATTTTCCATTATTAATGGCCATCCTTTTTAATAATAAAATTAAATAGAATATTAGAAAAATTATGATATTTAAATTACAAACCATATATTTATTTTTTTTTTATTATTATAAATATATTTTTTAATAATAAATATTTTTTAAAAATATATAAAAATATTTTTAAAATAAATAATTATTATATAATAAATTATTATATTTATTTTAAAAGCATAATATAATTTATATAATATTAATTATATTTTGTTGGTTTCACTTAATTAACCTTGAATCTTTATTGTTTACGTACCAACTAAACCATTTCCCATCATATAATATGAATTTATATTTAAGTTAAAACATAATTAATTAATTTAGATATTTTATATTATAACGGACAAATTTTAATGACCAAAAATGACATTTTTAGCTCAAAATAGAGTTATTTAAAAACCTTTAAAAATGTTGCATCTTAATATTTCATTTTCATTTTAAAAAAATAAGTTGACTTTTCAAGTATACCATGTCACATGTCTTACAATCTTTCTATATTCTAAATGGCATCAAACATGTGAGTATATAACTCATAAAGATGTGTTCTCAATGAAAATGTTAAAAGACATAAATTAATATCATAATTTAGAAACTTCAACTTTACAATTTTGGCCATAAAAATGACATCTTTCGCTAGAGGTAGGAGTTATTTAGAAACATTTCAGTTTATTTTAATTTTACAAAAAAAACATTAAATTGGCTTCCAAATATACCATGCTACACATAACTTATTATCTTTCTATATTTCCTCAATTCTCTAAATTGATAGGTGATGCACACCAAGGCTCTCCTTTAGATGAGGTTGACTAAAAAACACAACAAATAAACACTCAACAACAAACTAGATCATATACTCTTTTTGGTTGATATGATAAGACTACTTCTACATCAATATGCTTTGATTAATTAGTGAGCATATTGCATATAGAGTTGATCATCAACAACTATTATAACAATATTTGGTCATAATTGACCATTACTGATTGGATTGGCTAAGATATATCTAGTCTAGTAAGGCTTGCTCCACTTAAATCAACTTTAAAGAGAGTTTTATTGGGCTTTCGCTTAAGAAAACACATTTATCGTACATACTTTCCCTTCATGTAATGTTTGTATGCATTATAAAAATTGCAAAAAATCAAATGTGTATTAATTGTGTACTCTAATATAGGAATTATGAGTTTCTTACCATTGTAAAGTCTTACTATCCATTTCCAATGACCTTCACTAACTTCTAAGAATATAAATATGGTTCATATGTTAGATAAGAGACCATTAACCATTTTGGTACATTTATATAGAGCATTGATTGAGATCAATTAGTATACCTTCATATTATGCATTATATACCTTCATATTAGTATCAATTTTTTAATGGTTATTTTAACTATGTTCATATTCACTAGTAAAATATTTGATTATTCATTTTTTTCAATGATTTTTATATTCATTGTTGCACTTATAATTTAAGTGATCCTATTAATAGCTCACTTTTTGCATAAAAAACAAGTACTAAACAACAACACTACATATTACACTTGTTTATATTATATTATCAATTTCTCAAAATCATTTTTTTGACAAAATAAAAAATCAAATATCAATATCGTAATTTATTTATAATAGACAATATCATAAATCAATCCTAAATATATTTATTATACTATATTTATAATAAATAATTAAGACTTACCATCAATCATTTGACAAAAATATATCTAATCTAAACACGTTCGCTAATCCATATCTTAAATTTACCAACAAACAAATATTTATATTTAATTAAATAAGAAATACTTTACAAAATTAAATAATATATAAAATATGACATATCATTAATCCATGTCTTGAATTTACCAACAAATAAATGTTTGTATTTAATTAAAAAAAAAAAAAAATTTAAAAATAAATAAATAATATACAAATATATGAGATACAATTAATCATTAAAAAAAATCTAATCAAAACAAATTCACTAATTCATTTGTTGAGATTACCAACAAATATTTATAAACATAAACTAGAAATATCTATTTTTAATTAAATAAAAATAACGCCAAATTTATAATAGTCAGTCCATGAAAAAATGGTGATGGGCAAGCTACAAATCAAACGTAAAATATTACCAAAAAACACTCAAACAATTTAACTATTAAAAAATTATAATTAAATAATATAAATTCTAAATTAAAATAAATATTATAATTTTACAACTTTTCACCGTTCACATTCTTATCACCTCATTTTCAAGCATTATTATGAAGGCTTTCAATAAAACGTTAAAACTTTCTCTATCTAATATTATTCACGGTCCCCACTAATTTTTTTAAATGTATAGAGATGTTTTTGATATTTTGTTTTAATATCTCAAACAAAAATCTCTAAATCCTGCATTATTTATCTCTCCAACCTTTAATTTTATAAATCTAAAAATTCTATGTATATATATCCTCTACTCCAAAAATTGTATGTATATATATCCTATATGCCTACATTGATAAATCTTCTCTTGCATATTAGTTTCCCGGTGCGCTCTTTGGACGGTGAAGCTCGGGTTGGCAGTTGTGGAGCTTGGTTGAGAACCAATTTTCACAAGTATTTTTTTCTTTTCAGAAGTATATCTAAAATCTTTTTATAACAAAAATCAATGTTTTTTCTTTTTCTTCTCTTTCTGGGAAAAAAATAAAAATCCTATACTCCAACGGCTCTCTCAAACCTCTACCTTATCCACTAGCGCCATAAACATGAAGTCTAAGAGCACATTATTGATTTATTAAGAAGATAAACATTTTGTAAAAAGGAGACAAAGATTAGGCTTCATTGTTAGAGATCATGAAACTTCATTTCCGTTGAATATTCTATAATCTCTATCTATATATATCATATAGGCAAAGTATCCAAAAATAAGTAGAGTCCGAATCAAATTCAAATTTTAACTGCCGTACAATGTATCTAGTTTGGAGAGACAACCTCTACACATCATTTCTTAACCTAAATGTAATGACCTTCATGAGGTCAATATATTATGATATGCACAGATATTGCGACTTTGAGGAAGCTTTGCGTAAAAAAGATTAATTTCAAACTTTATAGGGAGTTTATGGAATATATTTCTCATTTAATTGTAATAGAAATTAATTATACAGTGAATAAAATATATTTTCCATATATAAATATGTTTATTTTAAAATAAGTTTTCATAATTTTAATTATTTTTTTTTTGAATTTGCTCGTATTTCTCTTTTATATTAATTATTTATAAGTAGGTAACATGTTAGGCCCCTATACTACTAGTGTAACCTCTTATTGTTATTAGTACAACCCCTTTATTATATTGTTGTACCCATTGAGTCCCCATATTGTTATTATTTTGCCCCATAGAAGCCCACTATTGTTATTATTATGCCCTTACATTATTATTGTTATGTCGGCTCTGATTACATTATGACTCCTTAGACTCCTATATATAGAAAGGAGGTATTTTTATATGTATCATCCAATGATTGTTCATTTGTGTAATGTAAAGGAGGTTGCCCCTCTAAGGCATTGATCTCTCTTTTCTATCTTTTTGTGCGCTGATTTCATAACATAACAAAATATATCAGGTGGTCTTAATTTGCCCCAAGGAAACTAGGTCAGCCACCAATCAACACCAAAAGTTGTCCAAAATTTAAACAGTTTGATCCTTATCATCCATTATAAGTTTGTGACTATATCTACTATATACTCAATGCTTTGACTTGTAAAGTAAATGCTATCCATCATAATAACAAAAATTAACTTTCTCAATCATCAGACTCGAGAGGGGTCAGGTCCTTGGCACTTGACCTTGGCACTTGACCTAGGCACTTCATTCTGCAGCAAAGTTTGGAGCTACTTTTCCATTTTCCCAAAATGGAGTTTATGGTGATATTGTTGTACATATACAATTTGGATTTCCTGTTGAATGTCATTTAAACTTGGTTCCTCCTGCCTTGCTTGCTCTAGTTCTTCTCTATCCTTGTATGTCATTGCCCTTGCCAACAAATTCTTCATGACCTAGTACTACTGGATGGTTTGTCTGAACAGTGTTTGGTGCCCTCTAGTATGTCACGGGTCAATAAGTAATGGCTCCTAGTCTTCCATTGGAAGTTCTTCGTTTGTTGCCTTGGCATTTAACTCTGTCTCCCACGTTGCTATTACTTCTTTTACCTCTGCTAGGGTACCTGCATGGTAAGCATGCAGTAAGTTCTGCATACATTCCTCTCTCGTTTTTCTTCTAGTTTTTCTCTGGGTTTGGCTCGTTAAAGCCACCAGACCCTTCATTTTCTTCTCTGCCTACTTACCTGCTTACCGACCTCCTTTTCTTCCTTGTCTCACTTCTACTTTCACCATCTTTTCCTTCAGCAATTCCTTCAGTCCCCATCCCTATCGTGTTCTTACCTGTTCCTGATGTCAAAGCGTCGGAGACTGAAGAGTATAGGAGTTAATTAAACCTGTAATGTTAACATAAGTGCATACATTAAAACTAATCTGAATTTCTTTCATAACATTCTGTCATTCCTTGTATTTCTGCTTTACAACATTCCAGTTGTCTTTTTGCTTCTCAATAGCTCGGTTGCCCCCAATTCGCAGCAACAACAGGGTTATCACTTCTCTCCTCAGTTCTGAGTCCCCCCTGGAGACCATTAATTGGGATCCCTGCAGTAAACCCTCTCCACTCTTAGGAGCTGGCCAGCAGGGATTTGGGATTCCAACATCGGGAAAGCATGGTTTTGGCTCTGATTCCACCACCAGCACAGACCCTTTAGACTTGATATGCACCAACGCCTCCCTCTTAGCTTTTCAGGTTTTGGCCTGCCCTTACAGTCCATCTTGACTCAGGGTCATTGAGAATGAATTCCCCCCCGACCATGCAAAGTCCCCCTGGTCTAGATTCCCCCCATTCCTACTCCCCTAAATCTCTTTCCTTCCCCTTGGGGTTTTGTAGCCCCCTAGTAGCCACACTAACCTCACAGGGCCTGTCTTAACTTTCTCATTCCCCCCTCTCACCCGCCACAGATTATGGAAACTACTAGACCTTCGCAGGCTAACGGAGGAGTCATAGCCTCTTCTCAATCCCAAACTGCAGAATTTCCCTATGACAGTTATCAATTTCTTTCCCTCGGGTGTGAGAGACGCTCCAAACCCTCCGCAAATCCTATTCCCCCCCCGCCTTTCATGAAATGTAGTCAATTCATGTCTAGACATTACCAATAGACAATTGAACCCAAATTCACGTATTTTCCATTTCTTTTAGCAATTAAGAAGCCAGACATCATCATCTTAATACAGGACCAACATTTTCTAATTACTTTCGACATCACCATCCTTTTATTCTAGAATTTCCTCCAATTTTGCGACAATGATGCCAAACCTGAGCTTAGGGAAGTTTGGTTTACATATTAGTTTTGTTCCAAGTTGATTCAGGTTGAATCCAGATGTCGACTGCCGCCCCTTCTCTTGCTCTCCTCTTGGCTACCACCCGCAACGCTTGACTCTCATTCTCCTTTCACACTTCGCATGCATTCACCCAACTCTCTTGCCACCTTTTTTCTTGAATGTTCACCCACCTACCCGTTCGCATTCCCGAGGCATCCTCCACTTGCCTCCTTTTCCCGCTTTCTTCCACCTCCTTCGTGTGGGGTCCTTGAATGGGCTGCCCACGTACCCTCTTCATTCCCTCTTCATTATTTCTTCTGTCATAATTGTATTCTGTCCAGATCCACGGCCCCTTCACACCCCGATCCGGGGTAGTTTTTATTTAACCATTATTAAGTATTAAGAGAATGGTAAAGATTTAACCTCTATATAATATTTTAGACTATTTTTAGTAATATACATCGATCAAATACTGAAATTTATTTTCAAAGTAGTTATGCATTTATTCCCTTTTAATTAAATTCATTAGTTTAAAAAAATGTCATATTAAATGAGTTATAGTTTTTGGACATGTGGTATTAATAAGTTATGGTATCGTAAAAAAATCTATTTACAAATTAAGAATCTCTATGGTTAAGAATCTTGTTTTATGTTTTTTTTTAAATGTATATATATTTAGTTTATATATTAATTTCTTTTATCATTAATAATATTATAATTTTAAATAAAGTTATAATTGAATTGAATTTTATGATTTTTGATAAATATTTTTTATCAATTAATGCTTATCAACATTCTCTAGATATTTTATTTTATATGACTACCCTAATTATAAAAGTGAAACAAAATCTAAAAAATAAATGTCATTTATGAAATAACCATATCAAATTGAAATTATTTTTTAATAGTTAAATAATATGCTCTATTATATATATATATATATATATATATATAATTGTTTCTTACTGTGTGTATATGGTCATGCTTACCTTGAAATAAATCAATAAATATAAAGTGTTTATTTATTTTAATTAGTATATTTATGTTTGGACTAGTCTAGATTCATTTTAATCTTGGATCTACCAAGCTCCCAGAGGGATCAAATATCTTGAGATGAGAAAAGAGATTTGATCTCTTGGTTCTCTCCACATTAAAATGTTAAAACATGTTTCCTCATATTTTTTCCTGTATGCATACATTTGATTATTTTTATTATTAATATTTTCTAAAATCTTACATGTTAAATCCATATCATAGAAACTAGAATAAAGAATTCTCTTAACCTTTCCTCATTTTCTTTATTATTGATATTTTTAAAATTTTATATATCAACTCCATATTATAAATAAAATGGAAAGTAAAAATATAAAGAAAATTTAATTTAAATTATTTTACTTTTACTTTAAATTACTTGGCAGATCTAAAATTATGATGTATCTAAATTGGTTACTTTTTAATTTTATTAATTTAAATTATTATTTTACTATTTTTTAAATATAACATTATCTAATAACATCTCTCCTACTAAATTATAAAAACCTCACAAATATTATTATTTTAATATTTTAAATATAATTTAATTTAACAACCTCTCTTAATTTCAACGCAATTACTGAAATGTTATAAAAATAAATGGTCAAATTAATGTAGTACTGACCTATTAAACCCTAAATTGGTTAAAATAAATAAATAAAATATATATAAAAGCAAACCCTTTTTAATTTTTAATAGAAATATTTATATAAAAATTAATAAACCGACTTCTGAAACCAGTGTAGTCTTGGACCTATCCAGCCATAAGAGGTTTTACAAAAAAAGGTTAATCTTTTGAAAGAAGATTTATGGGGTTTAGATATGTCTTTTTTTGCAAGTATAGATGAATTTGAGAGATATCTTTAGTATAAATGAAATTTAGAATCTATTATAACACAACATTTTTATTTTCATAACTATCACCAATTAAATTATCTCATAAACTTAATAATATAAAAAAAATAAACAAACAAAAACAAATTAACTTTTTTAAAAATATACATTTTAAGAAATTTACCGTACGAGCTTTGTTATTATTATAACAGGAAAAGCTATAATGAACGCCGTTGAAACGTGGGTTCATCATCACTTAAAAGTTCGGAACAAGCGTTTGGAGCACACTAGGGTATGATCCCTCTTGCCATTTCTCCCCAGCTATGACTAATCCAAGATTTTACTCGAGGTTGGGGCTCACTTCAAATCCATCTCACAAACCAGTAAATGTTGCTCATAAAACATTCACTATATTGTAATTTTCCAGGTCGTCACAGTATTTATGTTGACCTCCAGATGGAGTTAATGTAAGTTGTTAGGGTTAACTTGATTTTCTATTTTAAAATATTTTGGAAATTTATTTTTAAAATATTTTTAAATTTATCAATTTAGACTTAAAATAGGGTAGGATGCTATTAAAATTTAAGAGTAAAAATTAAAAATAATATTACTATAAATATAAACATAAATTAGTATATTTATATAAATTAAATAGTTGTTAAATATTGATATGTATGGGCACTTACCATAAATGAGTTGTCAAACTAGCAATGAGGACAATCATTTCTGTATTCTATTCATGAAAGCAAGCTAACTCATCACCATTATTCAAGGAAAACCACGCCACATGAAATAACTAGTTGGTGGTCCATTAGGGAGAAGATTTCACTCTTGCCCGATGTTTTTGGGTCTTAGGTTGTTAACATGTTCCTTGCCTCTTGAGGAAGATGAGCTCTTAGTCACGCACAGAGACTCTTAGGGCAACATATATATTTAGCCAAACATAAAAAGTTTTAGGACAACATATATCTCAAATTAGTAAGCTAAATTACAACTTTTATTATTACTATTATTAAAGAATTATTGGGCCTAGAGGGGCTCTACACCCCAGTATGAGAGATGTTCCCACTTAATGTTACAGTTAAAAATAGTAAAATAATAATTTAAATTAACAAATTAAAAATAGTAATTTAAGAAAAGAAATTAATGTCGGCCATAATTAAAATACTTTAATTTTCCATTGAATTTGACATAATTTTATATAGAGATATAACTAATGGAAAGTAATAAAGTATGTGGAAGAAATGCAATTTTTTCACTACTTAATATGGAGATAAGTAAAAAAAAAAAATTACTTTTTACTATGAGGAAAAAATGTAATTTCTTCACCACTTAATATGGCCATGATAGGAAATAGTATTATTGATATTACATGATGTGTAATTCATTTTACCTTCAGTTTACATGTGAATATATTAATAACAAAAATTCTTTTATTGTCAACCAAAGTAAAATATTTCAATGTGCATATTAAAAACCATAATTTTATATCTTTTTTATATGGAGAAAAATAAAGTAATTTAAAAAAAAAAAAATAATAATAATAATAATAATAAAATAAAATACATTTTCACTTTCGCAAATGTGTAATTTATTTTATTTCTAATATGGAGTTGATATATAAGATTTTAAAAATATCAATAACGAATAAAAGTTTAATGTAGGTTATAAATACAATATTTCAATATGCAGGTTGAGAAAAAGATTTTAACATGAAACATATATAGAGAGAAAGATGGAGAGAATTTGTATTCCATTAATAGTTGCTTTCTAATTCAATGTATGAGGGATATTTGTAATTATTTAAAGGCTTATTATGGATTTGATACATTTCGTGATGGGGGTGAGGTGTTGGGCACACAAGGTAACGTGTGGGCAATTATGAAATCCACTTGGTTGACGGTACGAGGATCGACCTCCCCATCCTCTCACAGCTACTTGTGTATAGGAGGCATTATGGGAGTTTGTGTGAAACTTCCATCAGCCCCAAATCGAGTGGGAGGAGTTGAACGACAAAGGTTTATGGAGGGTGGTGTGTGTTGTTGAGTATGGTATCAGTTCAGTGAATGTGATTGGAATTTTGTCAGCGGGGGGTGGAAGAAGCGAGGAGTTCTTGTTTGGGAAAGGTGGCAACTCCAACATCGTCATACCCTCCCTGGATTCTACGTTTGTAAATTGATCACTTTCTTCTCTGGTGTGTGAAATTTGGTGTCTTGGCACTAGAGGAGTGGAACCTTCGGTGGTGCATGCCAGTCGATGGTCTTGCTGTGAGTGGGTGGGTTGCCATCTGCGTCTACGTGGAAACAAATCACCCTTCTTTGCATCTCTTCCTCAGGGTTTTGTATGCTTCAGTAGTTTCTACATCAAGGATGTATAGGCCTTCGGGTGGCTGGACCAGTGGGTTGCCAGCGAAGGGTTGAGGGCGATTAAGCGTGGGCTCATCTCCAATTTGCCCATTGGAAATTGTTGATCTAGTTATCAGTGTGCCAACTGGAGTGGGTGGGGCGAACTTTGGTGGTCGAAGTTTTCATTTGTATACTAGTTCAATGGTTTGCTATGTCCCCTGAACCGGTGATAGTTCTATAAAAATGTGCCTAGTTCCTTGTCGGGGTCGGTCCTCTTCCTCGTCAAATCCTATCTTAGCTGGACAAAGGGGTCGAGAGTCTCCAATGCAAGTGATAATGGTGGAAAGGGAAAAAATTGGAAATGGGTGGGGTCGCAGGAGTATTGGTCGGTTGGGTCGAGTGGCGTGGGGAGTCTACGGTGGTCATGGTCATGGTGGCTTGAGGGCTGGTTGTGTGGGTCACATTCGGTAGCCTCACCAGCGAGATCGACTGGTGTGACATGGAGTTTTGGGTAGAAGAGGGAAGGCAAGGCATGCAGAACGTGGACAGAGCGATGACCATAAGTGTTGTTCAGAAAATTGTAGGGACTTGATCCAGTCAGTGCTTGATCGCTTGGAAACCTCTGAGTGAGTACGCTAGGAAATTTATGCTAAGCTCATAGCCACATTGAACAATATTCGCTACTTCTAGTTCCATGTCCGAGAACGAGTCATGGTTGTCTGGCGTGGCTAAAACTTGTTAGCCGAGAAAGTGGAGAAGTTGTAGTCTTGGATGGCCCACTTCGAGAAGAATGTCCAATGTTCTTTCTGCCCTTCGCCTCCTCCTGGAACAACCCCAGATAACTAAGCCTCAATCACTTCAGATAACTAGCATGGTTATAGGTGTTCTACTTGTTTTATGTGTTTTCTGGTGCTTTTGGCCTCCTAAGTTATGCACTGTATCTTTGGTTTTCTTTCTCTTTCTTTCTCATATGTTGATTGCAGTAGTCAACAAATCTGGTAGGGTTGAGACTACCTACATTTTCCTGCTGATGTACTTATTTTCAGATGAATAAATAGAACGTTGATTTACAAAACAAAAAAATATGGATTTGATATGTAATATTTTAGAAAATTAATAAGAAAAATAATTAAAGTATGAATAGAGGGAAAAAAAAGATATGAGGGAGCATGTTTTAACATTTAAATATGGAGAGCTTGAATTATAAATAAAATATTTCAATGTTAACTACATAAATATTATACCAGTCTAAATCCATCTTAACTTTGGATATACCAAGCCCTGAGCTCCCTCAAATATCTTTTCAATCTAAAATATGTTTGCATCTCAAGAGATTTGATCCCTTAAGATGGATTCACGGTTACTCTACCAAAGATATTTTCAATTCGTAAAAAGGATTTGTTACAATACGATGACTTATCTCATATCTCTTTTCAATCTAAAATATGTTTGCATCTCAAGAGATTTGATCCCTTAAGATGGATTCACCCTTACTTTACCACAGAGATTTTCAATCCATAAATAGGATTTGTTACAATACAATGGCTTATCTCATCCTCAAAAAGTCATATGAAACCTGTTCATGTGACATATTTTGGTTTATTGAATTTAATTAAAAGGGAAAAAACATAACTACTTCGAAATAGGGATTCCATAATTTTAATTTAATTATCAATAATTATTAGGTGGATGGTAGGGATTAAACCTCCATGAAATATTCTAAAATATTCTTAGTATTATACAAAGAATAAAAGTTGAGAATTTATATTCAAAGTAGTTATTTGGGGACTGAAATAAGATTAAACCATTAATTTAATATTATATATAATAATATTTATTAGGGTTATAATGGGTTATAAAAAATTAATTGCTAACGGCTAGTTAGCAGCTCTCTACATCTATTTATTACATTGTCCGATATGGTTCATCATCTTATCCTGAAGGTGAACCACATTGGCTGGCTAGTTAGCAGCTCTCTACATCTATTTATTACATTGTCCGATATGGTTCATCATCTTATCCTGAAGGTGAACCACATTGGCTGGTTCGAAATGTGTCGATGAGAATATCTCTTATGTGAAAAATGTGTCGATGAGAATATCTCTTATGTGATTTTTTCATAAAGATGATGTTAAAAAATAGGTCATATGAATAAGTGTTATGGTTTTTTGGGTATGTGGTATTGATAATCCATGATATTGACCCATGGTATTGTAACAAAGTCTATCTATAAATTAAGAATCTCCATGGTAAAGTGGCGTTAAATTTCCAACGATAAGAATCTTGTTCCATGATTTTTCAAATGTATATATCTTTAACTTATATATTAATTCAATAATAACAACAACTTAAAATAAAGTTACAATTTACTTATTTTATTTTTTTAAACAAAGTAGATGTATTATGAAATGTTTTGATGCTTATTATGTATTGATGTCTATCAAAATCTATGAGACGTTCAATTTATATGGTTGTGCTAGTTATTGATAATTAAATTAAAATTTTGGAAGCCATATTCCACAATAGACATACCTATTGACATAACTAAACAAGAAAATTGATGTCTTCCTTTGCCTTATGTAATTTCCAAGGAGTCCATCTCCAAATCAAAGAACGGTAACAACCATGAGCCCTGGTTGGTCTACCAGTAACAACAACTTGTTATGTAATTAATCTCTACCATTTCTACCAAAGTATTACCATTTTGGCCAAGGTAGAGCTAAATGCACCAGACTAACAAGCTAGAAATGTCCCATATGTTAGCTAAACTTGACTCAGTGAAGGAGTTAAGGTTGTTAGGTTAAAAGTTGGGGTTTTAGGCACCTAGTATTGGTGCCTATGGTGAGCCCATGGAATACATGTGTTGAAGACTTTAGAAGGCTTGGTGATTCTCCATTTTAATGTATCAGAGTTGAGTGGAACAGGTTCACCTCACCAAGGTGTTTTGGCTTTGTTTGAGTCAAGGATAATAATAGATCTATTTCTTTTTGGTTTTTCCCTAATTAGGGTTTTCTAGAATAAATCATGGTTTTTTGTGTGTTGTTCTTGTATGTGTGACTCTTATCGTTATTTCTTTGATATTGTTCTGAATATTAACAAGTGTTAAATTTTTTTTTAACAATTATTCCATTGTTGCTCCTCCAATTTCATAAGTTCGTTATTTCTATTTTCCTCAAAGGTATTTGTGCAGGGCCTGAGACAATTATTTATTAGTTTTCGCCCGCTCTAGTTTCTCCCATACCATTAATGTCCTCAAATGAATTGCTGAGGAAAATGTGTCCTTTATGGGCATTTCAACATTCATATTAGTAGATGATTCTGGAATAGTAGACTCTACACCCACCACAACCATCTTCATTAGGATTTTGTGACATACCTTGGTTAATATCCATTTGTGAACACAACGTAAATATTTAACAAGGTTTGGGCTGAGTAAGGGACACATATTCCAGAGACTGGGGAAATTGCTTGCTTGGGATGGTGTAAGTTTCCTTACTACAGGAAATTTGAATTGTTTGGAGAATCATTGAAGGTTGGCTTTTGTGTGTTTTAATGAATCGAGTTCAAAATTTATGGGACTGCAAGAGAAGCACACATCCCATGCTTGCCTTAGGGAACTTGACCAACAAAAAGGACAAAAATAAAAATTTGAGCTTAGGGGGTTGTGCGGGTAGCTAGAGAAGTGAGTGGTCAAAAACTAGGAGAAGGGGAAGAAAACAACATAAATTCAAACAAGAAAAAAGAAATAAAAGTGTGTTCGAGAGCACAGAGAAATTGTGAGAGAATGAGTCTTTGAACAGATTGGTAGTAGAGCAACATTCGAAGGTTGTTAACCAAGAATAAGCACCTAGATTAATTATATTCAGTTGGAAATGTTGGTAGGAGAAGTTCTCTCAAGTGAGGACAAGATAAGTTTATGTACATATAACCTGCAGCATTATATATATATTCGAATTACAAGCTCACTACCACACAAATGTGACCACTCAATGCATTTATCAATATATAACTAAAGGTATTCCTGCATACATAATGTTAGTTCAAGCCACAATCACAAGGGAAAATCAATCAGAGCCTCTTTGTCTTCATTCACAAGCAAACCATACATCATTCAGGAATTCAACATAAGCTTAAATCAACAACATGAACACACACACACGCACACGCACACAACATGAAGACAAAGAGGCTTTGATTGATTTTCCCTTGTGATTGTGACTTGAACTAACTCTATGTATGCAAAAATACTTCTATTTATATAGTGATAAATGCATTGAGTGGCCACATATGTGTAGTAGTGAGCTTGTAATTCGACTAGGAAGGACACTTCATGTTTATCTGTGGAATATTGATCTCCGTATAGACTTTTGGGCACTATAGGTTTTCTAGTTGTTTTTATAAGCTTTGTTGTGATTATTTGTTCCTCAAGAAAACTTGTAGATCTCTGGAATGAGATCAACTTGTTCTGTTAAATCATTAAGAATCAAGAGGGACTACATACTTGTGAGATTATGAATGGGCAAACCCCTATACTTCATCGTATAAATCATCCATCAAGAACCCAGGAGGGGTAACCATATCATAAGCTCATGAAGGATAGTCCTAGGGTGTACATCATACAACCTTAATGGTGACGATCAAGTTCTAGCACAAGTCCAAACAATTACAGAACCACCATAACCGATCCATGGTCAAGTTCTTTCGCAAATGGCTCAAAATGTAAATAGAGGTGGAAAACCTTAGATCTCAATCCTTAGCCTCATAACCTTATCTTTTGATTGTGTCAGGATTTATTAGGCCACATGGAGGTTGTCTTGATGACCAGGTCATTAGCCTTACGAACGTAACACATAAACAATAGTTGAATCTAGCATGACGAATAACTAAGGTTGAGCGAGAGAGATTGTAAGTTTGGAAGCAACCTGGGGTGATGTGTCCTTTAGGTAACATCCCTGAGAATTCCTAACAAAATGCACTAAAGGAAGCCTAAAATGACGAGGACCAGGATAGCGTGGTAGGGTCGGTGGCATGGAGAAGGCCGAGGTGAGTAGGAGGTTATGCATTAGCCTATAGGAAAACACATTACCCATGTGGAAGGCATAACACATCATTATATGGCTTGGGGTGGGGCCCACATAGACATGGGATCGATGTGGAAAATAACGGGAAAATTTCCCTTCCCAGAGTCTATCTCGCAGTGCTTAAGGGTCTGTTGGGATGACTCAGCATCTGGGTTTCATGAATGGAGCGGGACCAAGGGGTTATTGCACAAGAGTGGAAGTTGTGGACTAATCGAAGGTGTTTATAGTGTAGACCACTTTACTCATTGGGACATGTAAGCCCAAAGGTTGGTCCTGGGTAGTTTAAAGGAAAGGTGCATCTTGAAAGGGTGTGGGGTGGCATAACGATGGGACACGGTGGCATACATGTGATTCTGACTATCCTTTTATTGGTACATGGTGGACCCACCATATAGGTCAATTCTGAAGGTCATCTCAAGAGTAATTGAAGAAAGAAAATAATGAAAAGGGTCGGGTAATGAAACCTAGGGAACATGGATATTTGCCACCAATTGACGTCCATTAATTTGCATATATATATATATATATATATATATATATACACTCTTGATGTGAACAAGTTAGGGTTTCAAATATATGTATGTGCGCATTATATGTGAGGAAAAAAGCCATGAATGAGGCACCACATGGTAGAGTGATGACATGGCGTTGTTTGATTCACTCATTTTCAAATGGCCATATATCTCTATCCAGAGGCCGAATTGAGATAATATTTATATCACTGGAGGTGTCACGAATAAACGAATGAAGTGAACTCATCCATTTTAAGATTGAGTAATTTGAAAAAGATCGAAAATTTTGGACCCCATGTCCCTAACACTCCCTTGGATCTCGAGTTAGCATAGTAACATGTCCCTCACCTAACCTATGTTTTGTAGGGATTAGTAGGAGATGGGGGGTTTTTATAGAGTGGTATCATAGCATCCAGGTTCAAAACTTAGAGTGGATGGGCTCTATCATGGGAAAGTACTACGAGGTTCCTACAAAGGAGATTCATTTTGATTTTTAGAAAATTAATAATACAAATGCTTAGGTGTTAAAATTTGGTTTGCAATCAATTGATTTCATGCATAATAGATATGCTTATCATGTGACTTGATTATGTAGTATGGAACTAACAATTGCTATGATTTTATGATCATTGATGTCTTAAGATGGATTGTTTTTACAACTAGCTTACCACAAAAACTCCTCAAAAGTAAGCTCGATGGTATGATTTTGTCATTTGTTTCAATTATGATGTAATTAACATCGTGTGCGCATGACAACACCTGAATATCACAAATAATAATGAAATATGGTACGCCATAAATGTTGATGACCAAGAGGTGAACAATAGGATGGTAGAATATAACTCTAACCATACACATCATGGGCAAGAAGAAAGATTAGTTGGCTAAGGGGGAGGGGCGAATGCTCATAATTTAATGAATAACTTAAGGAGCCTAAAGGTCGAGCTTAGTAGTTGTAAAGAATATAATGAAACGCTGGTAAGGGCTCAAGAAAATCAAGCTAAGGTAAATGTAGTCATATTGCAAAGCCGCTCAAACTTTCAAAGGCAGAGGCAGTATGAGCTAGGGGCTAATCATAGAGACAAGATGAGATCTTTGGCATTAGAAGAGAGAAAAGATGGGGAATACAGTAGAAATTCCAAGAAGAGGCACAAAAGGGAAAGTGAAGACATTGTGAGATGGAATGCACCATTGAGTACCTCAGAGAGAGTAACTCGCACTCATGGACATCATTGTAGTAGACCTACTAGTTTCACTTCTAGGGGGCATCATCACCATTATCATCATCATTGTCATCATTATCACAGAAAGAGAGAAAGGGACTATGTTCTAGAGGATCTCAAAAAGGCCTAATCACCCAAATTTTATGGGGAGGTGAAGAAATTTGAAGAAGCAGAATCTTGGTTGCTTAGAATGAATAAGTTCTTCAGGATTCATGACTATTCTAAGAACATGAAATCCAAGGTATCCACCTATATTTTGAAGGGAAAAGAATAAATATGGTGGGAATATCTGAAGAATGTCAATGGCATAACTAGAGAGGGGTCAACCTGAAGTAAATATGAAGTCCTCTTCAAGAATAAATATATATCAGAAAAATATTATGACAACAAGTTTAAATAGTTTTATGAGCTCAAGTTGGGACAAATGACAGACGAAGAATACACCACCAAGTTTATGGAATTGTTGAGATATGTTCCATATATGAAGCATGAGAAGGAAAAGGTACAAAGATTCATCAATGGGTTGCCTCTATCATTTAGAGTTTGAATTGAGATGCATGAACCTCAAACTTTAAACGATGTTATTAAAAAGTTGAAGCACTATTATGAGCAGTACAAACAAAGGGCAGACTTGAAAGGTGATTAGAAGGTAAGGAGTAGTGGTAAAGATAACAAGAAATGGCATAAGAAAACCATAGACAATAAAGAAGGTGTGGGCATAGTTAATGCAATTTGACCATAAGAAAATTTTGGTTCAGCTGATAAAGGTCGTGTGCACCAGCCTGTGAGAGAGAAGTGTGGGGTTGAGGATAAATAACCACTTTGTTGTTGGACATGTGGAGAAAAAAACTAAAAAAGAGACTTCTCACATCACAAAGGTGTAGTACCATAGATTTATAATGCCTGGAAGGCTTGAACAATGGGAGACGTAGCGCAGAGCATGCCAAGGATATATGTAACAATGGATAATTATAAGGCAAATCACTAAGCATCCATCATTGAGATGGAAGGTAAGTTATGCAATCAAATTATTTCTATTTTAGTTGACCCTAGTTTTAATTATAGTTATGAAAGCCCGAAACTCATGGAAAAATTCTAGTTGACCGAGAAAGTGCATGCATAGGCCTGGCTGGTCCAATTGGAAACATGGATGAAAACAAAAGTTAATTACTGAGTGAAATCATGTCCATTCAAGATCATAGCATTCCAACCATAACGCATTTGAATTTGTTGCTATTGGTTATGTATAGTATGTTGTTGGGAATGGATTGCTTGTATGCTGACAGGTCTAAAGTTGATTGCTTTGAAAAGGAAATTGAGTGTCTGGATGAGCATGGAGAAAGAAGGGTACTACAAGGAAAGAAAAAGTCTACTTTAAGTAGGATGATCACAGCTATGCAGGCCACATGTAGCAACAAAAAGGGATGTATTTTATATGCAGTGAAAATTTCCAGTGATGAAAAAGTCAATAATATTGTTGAGGAAGAGGAGAGTGAGATACTACAAAGATATCTTGTGTTGCAACCATATAGAGATGTGTTTTTACTGGATTTTCGTGGATTTTCTTCTCACAGAGAGGTAGACTTCTCAATTGAGTTGATACCTGGAGTAGCAGTAACGTCCAAGGCACCATACAGGATGAGTATTTCTAAATTAATTGAGTTGAAATTACAAGTTAAGGAAATGTTGGATAAAGGCTATATAAGGCCAAATGTATCTCCTTGGGGAGCATTGTTTTTGTTTATGAAGAAAAAGGATGGTACTCTCAGATTGTATTGACTATATGTATGTAATATCCCTCAATGAATGTGGTAATAATAAAAATTTGTTGTAATGTTGATTAGGATTTTAAAAGATTTAAACTCTATGGATTATGAATGGGAATGAGAATCTGAATATTTGAATTTAATTATAAAAGTTTTTTTTTTAAGAGTACATAAAAGGGCCAACTACAAAGTTACACAGAAATTAATAAAAAAGTGAATTTCATATTCAAAGACAATTTAAGACAGTTATGGGTTGAGGCAATTGCATGCCCAACCTCTCTCCCTGGAGACAAAACTCCTTATAAGGGAAAAAGGAAGCCAATAGGGTATGATGGACCTTAGGTAACCTAAGAGGAAAGATTCTACTATAGTATTGAACCTCTAACAGGATGTTGTAGAGGAAGGCATGATGTTGCCAAAATAACAAGTTCCTGAGCTGGTTGGCCAGTGGAACTTTGTCTAAGTATCCTTGACTGAAGTGGTACCAAGTGGTATTGGGGAAAAACCTATTAAGGTTTTTAAATCTAAGACTGTACTAAATATGAAATTGGCTCAAGGGTAGTACCAACAATGTTACTGGTTCTCATAGGTTGGGAGGAACATTCCTTTCCCCGGAATTATGTGGCCGATTGAAAAGAAAACAAATAAGTATTAAGAAAAACTTGTATTGTGTATCAATTCTGGAATAGTTTCATAAATAAATTTCATGCTTATTGCAGAAAATTACAGACTACAAGATGTGATTGAGATTGTTAATTGTTGTATTAAGGAAAACTGTAAATTACAGAGAGGTAGAGATTTCATTGCTTCTTTGTATAAATCCATAATGAGTAAAGTTTTTGGGATATGTTAAAAACTTAGGAATGGGCTTATTAGGAATAATATACACCACCATAAAAGAAAATTTTAATATAAACAAGGAGACTCAGGTTAGTCCATAGGCCGAGTCGGCTTATCAGCAGCCTAGGGGCAATCCTGTAGACTTACTTAGAATGTAGAAAATTATTAATAGAGACGAGAAAAATGAACCATATAATATTATAGCCAAATGAATATACCATTTAAAATAAGAAGGAACAACTTGGCTAGTTACATAACCCAAACTTGAAATCTCAATATTCCATGTAATTAAGAGTTATCATTCATTAATCTAAAAAAAGGGGGAACCGAACGAAAATTACATAGTTTAATCCTTCCATTTAGACAAGCAATTATGTACAACATAATTGTTGAGGTAGGGATAAGCCCCTTTAAATCTATAATTGTGTATAAACAGAGAAAAAGATCCAGTCATGTATGAAGAAATCAAAATATGTGTTGAACCTACAGATTGACCATAATATATAAACAATATTATTTCATAGTCTAGGCAAACGAAAAATGGTTGACAACTACTACAAGAAAATAAATAAGGAAATGTATAGTTAACAAGGGTTTTTCTTCGTTCAATAAATGATTAAACCATGATGTTCTTTTGTAGACGCATATAAAAACTTGAGAAATTTTAATGACAAATAATAGTGGACCAAGTCCTTGAAAGTTACAACCCTGGCACCATCGTGACCCTAAACCTCATTCAATTAAAGACTACATAACATAAAATTTCTAATATTGTTGTTCCAGAAAGAATCTCACAAGAACTACTATTTAATCATCTACTGAAAACCCCAACTGGGAAGTGTTACCACACCTGGACAAAGATGAATATTGAGTTATTACTGACTAGTGCAAAGAACTATGCCACGAGATATAAATGAGATGCAAAGAGTTATAACCCAGTACTTGAAAAAGAATCAATTATACACATGAGAATTACTTCAGGTGTGAATATATTGTGATAAATAGGAAATGGGTCTATAGAAAGAGAATAGTTGAGGCATAATTACATGGAAGAGTTTAGGGAAAAAGAAAAACCCCTATGAAGAAAAATCCCTAATAGAGTAACCAGTGTCAGTTAATCCCATACAAGTTGTGGAAGCTTGAATGATGAAATAAAACCAAAGAGGAGTGACTTACCGAAAAACTATATTCGTCATGTACTCCCAATAACGAAGTCGCCCGAACCCTATCCAAATCTTGTGAGGACACACAGATAGACCAGGGTTATGAATTGTATAACCATGAACTGTAAATGTAATCAATAAAGGGATGAAACTTTGTCGGAAGGGTACCTAGAAGGAAAGGTTGGAACCATGGCATTTCACATCCTAGGCCTTAGAGTAATAAACAGATAACCCTTGTTATAACTTAGAGAAAACCATGGTTACAGGAAGAACTCTAAGGCAATATCAAACTGCTTTGAGGTTGAAAGCCAACTTGGAGAGGGATCTCTCCCTAAAACTCAGCTACCGAAGGTCACAATGATTGAAGGTTTGCAATAAGCCTTGTGACAATATTTATTTAATAAAAACTGAGGTTGGTTGGACTATAGGAAAACTTCACCATTGGGCATGGAGTCTGACTTAATTAGCTTTATATAATCATAAGTTTAGTGAGCAAACATCACAAAAGTGAGATAGTAACAATTCCTTTGACAATTTTTAGGAAGTTGGAGGATAGTGAAGGAAATCAATGTGATATGTATGTGAAAAACAAGTACTTAAATATCTGAAACATAAAGAAAATGGATCACAAAAATATGAATTCCAATTTCAAACCACTTAGCATTCAAACATTGAAGAAAATATTAAACCAAGAAACAAACGGGGAAATATAACACAATAATTTCTGCAAACTGCTCACATAGACTACTTATATTATAATCTGATCACATAGTACATAAAAAAAACTATCTTTCAAAGGTTCCAACCCTTTTTCCTTCTTCAAAATTGTTTATATAGAGAGTAAAATAGATAACACAAGTTTCTATCTTATCCTTAATTACAGTAATATAAAAATAACAGTGTATATCTTTCAACTACATGCATGTAAAATATATTTGTTTCTAATAAAAAACAACTTGCTATAAATCGTCCTAAAAACAAGGACTGGAATGTGCATCGTCATTATGCCTCCTTTGATGGGTACCACGCCTTGTAATTCCTTCAAAAATGGACTTTTGTTGCGTAGCTTCTACTTCCTCGAGTACATTTTTTGCCATTACTGATAATCCTTCTATCAACCTTTAGCGACCATAAACTGATAATTATGCTGACGGCCTAACTGCCAACGTTTTCCTATATAAAGTTCACCAAAATGCACTGACAATGAAACTGTCAGCGCTCCTCTGCACTTTCCTATGCTAAAATGTTGACAAGTTCTTTTTCAACTAAAGACCAAAACTTCATTTTGACAGTAAGGGGTCAAAAACTCAAAAGATTAAAAAAAAATAGTTTTCAGTTGAGGTTACTAGTTGCCTCTAATAAAACATCAATATAAGCCATCATGTATCTTTTACTTTCTCTAGTCTCCATGGGAGTTCCCTTCTTGGAAACCTTTGTTTTATTTGATTTTTTCAAACCTTTAGCTCTCTTCTTGTTTATAATTAGGTCTTTTAATGGGATATCATCCACATCTATGACTTATTTAGCAAGCTATGCGTTCTGTTTTAACTTAATATCCAATTTGAGCTTGTTTCAAGGCCTTGTGTGAGGTTTTTTCCCCCTTTAAAAATCTCAAACAAGGTAGGCTCTTTCTCAGCTGAGGGTCTTTCATTTTTGGGCTCAATCATCTTTCCTTTAGTTTTCTCTTGCAACAGGCTTCCTATACGTAGGCTTTCAATAGGAAGGTTTTCAGTAAGAGGATGGTTTTGATGTGCCTTTCTGCGCTTATCACTCCTTCTAGTGTAAACTTTAGGTAATTGAGGAATAGGAGGAGAGGTCTTCTCTTCCCTTTTTTGACTTATTTTTTGTACATCAAAATTTGTTTGATATGAGGTTCTTGTTTCAGTGTGTTTGACTTATTTATATTCCTTCTTAGTGCCCTTTTTCCTACCTTTTTTAGATTTAGCAAGTGGGGTTGTTGGTAGGCTAAATTGTCCTATTTTTTAACCTCTATCCTACTCTAGACACATGACCTGAACCTCTTTTTTAACCTAAGAACCTATTCATTCATGTACCTTTTTCTAAAATCATGCACATTCCTGTACCCTCTTTGTATTTTCATAATTAAAGGCTTGTCATGGACTTAATTACTTATTTATGGATTTTATACCTTTAATTATCCTTGCAACTGATATATGTCTTTCCTAAAGTATTTGATAAACAAATTTATTAATCATTCTAATAGAATGCTCGAGTGCAAGTAGGATTCCTATGCCAGCTGGTGGATTCCTACACTCCTATGATAGGTCATTGGTAGGATTCATGCACCAGCTGGCAGATTCCTGCACTCCCGTGACAACTTACCAATTAACGTGTATCTTTGGTAAAGGATCAATTGACCTCAAGTTGGGCTTAGAGGGGGAGAGAAATCAACGGATTGAAGATCATGACCTCAGCCATATATCTTGGATTAGTATTTTGTAAACAAGCGAAAGGCTTAGTTAAGCTATTGTTATGATTTCCTTACAGCCGTAGGCCTAAAGGCTTGTATATAATGTAATTCTCTGATAGGAACTAAGGAGTGATGCTATGGTAAAATTTTGCTAGAGATTGTAATTATTTTGAAGTTTGCCTCTTAGGCTGGATCATAGACCGAAGATGTATTTTTGCTTCTGAAACTAATATAAAGGAATGCACTAGTACACAGTTTCATTTTCCATTTGCGTTGTGATGAATCTTTGACCAACTGTGTTTCTCGATTTCTTCCGAGGGAAACGAGCTAGTTGGCCAGGGCCTGACCAGCCCAACTCGTTATCCCTTTCTTTTAAAGGTGTATTAACTTAATTTAAAGTGCGGGCGTGAATTTGTTATTTACTTTTATTTTCTCACAAGTTAAATATTTGATTTCATTTACGGTTATTGTGTTACGAATCCATGGTGTGCAGGCTTAGAAGTATTTGATTTCAAGTTCCATAAGCTTTCCTTTTAATGTTTGATTTCATTTCTGTAAGATCGGTACAAGCACGCTGCTTGTACTAGTGCATTTCTGGTTCTGCAAGTTGATTTCATTGGTTCAACTTCGCAAGTCATTTACTCCTTTCCTTGCGCAAGAGTTCTTTATTCCTTCCTACAAGATTGATGTTTGTTTCTAAACTAAGGGAATTATTAATATCTGAGGTTTCAGTTAAGATTTAATTGTGCTATGATGAATATGGAATAAAAGTTGTAGTAACTTACAGGTATGTGCTTTCACGGAACACTTTCAAAGAAAGGATTGAATTTCATGATTAATTATTAAATTAACCCTCTAAGTTAGAACATTAAAAAGGCATATCTAAATGCACTGCTATCTCAGGAAAATCCTGTTCACACAACCAGATGATTTCCGTAATTATATAGAATATTTTTCTGTTTTAAAGAAAGATTTACTTTAACTTTTGAAAATCATTTCCTGTCTAGAATCTAAGTTTGGTTGAAGCACCTTTCTGCTTGTGAGAATTTACTTTCAAATTCTTTTTGCTTTTCACTCTATTTCACTGAACACGCTTTTTATTTTTCGAAAGTAATCTAGAAACCAAGTGCAGAAATATTTATTATCTGGTGCAGGAACCTCAGATCCGATACAGGATCAGAGTGTTCTAGCTCAGAGACTTAGAACTCCTGCACGAATGTCAGAAATTCAGTACAAGTACAAAACATCCTTCCAGTATCTAAACCTCATTCCAGTGTAGGCACGACGTTCTGGTACAGGAACGTTATTGTAGTACAAGAATACCAGTTTAGTGCAAGAAAGAATATCTTTAAAGAAGACAAATATACTGAATAGCTTATTTATCACACTGTCTCACTGAAGATAAATATAAAGGGTCATTTCATTAGTTAAGATTTTTCACAATGAATTAAGAATCCATTTTAGTTTCTGCAAAAGTACTTTTCATTTATTCCAGCACTAGACCTTCTTTGAGTATCAATTGTAGCTTGATCATCATTTTTCTCTCGATTCTATAAATTTGTGATTTATGAAGTAGGAATACAATTAGATAAGGTTCATATCATTTCTTGGCATTTCCTATGCTACGCCTCGAAGTGTACGAAACCCCTGGTTGACAAATTAAGTGTTGAAAGGGGCTTTCTTAAATGCAATTCCTGCACCCAACATTTTGGTGTCGTTGTCGGGGAGGCGTTTCTAAATAGTGGTAAGAAATTTCTTGTTTTCTTTCCTTTGTAGTAGGGGTAAGTCTACTTTTATTTTTTCTGAAGTGTGCTTCTATTGTTGAAGGGTTTCGTAGTGCTGATTTATTTATTCATTTGCAACATTTGATTTAAGATTCTTTTTTTGTAAATTTAAAAGTTTTTTCATTTTTCGGATTTTATTTTAAGATGAATGCCTAAAAGGGGTAGAGGACCAAATCCCCATAAGGGCTGAGGGAACACTGATAAATCTGAAATTTTTTCTCATATTGGACCTTCTTTTGTAGGAAGAAAGTCCAAACAGACACAAATTCATCACGTAGGAACTACCAACTTGGATTTTGGAAACAACAGTTTAGGTGTGACACAACCTAATAAGGGGAAGAAGGAAACTAGTGGTGCTGCAGAGGCCAATTTGAGCCATAATCAACGTTCTCACTTTAACAGGAGTAGTTTGATCAAGGGCACAAAAATGGCAGAGCATGAGGATCATGCTAATGGGACTAGCAAGAATCAGGTAATTGATGAACAATCCACCTTTGGATTTCCAATAGTGGATCCCAAAACAATTACTCAAATGAAGAACATTCTGTCGTTAGCTCTCCCTCATTTATATGGTAAGGTGCACGAAGAACTTGATTCTTTTCTTTTTTAGTTTGAAATCCTATGTCGAGGCTATGATTACTCTTCAGATGTTCAGAAATTAAAGTTATTGCATGCCACTCTCAAGGACTCAGCCTTGCACTGGTTCATGGGACTCGGAGGGAGAACTATAACTTCTTGGCACCAAATGAAGAGGGTGTTTTTGACTAAATACGAGCAATATTGTAAAACTATAAAAATGCAAGACAAGATCTTTACCATTGTGCAAGGTGATGATGAAACCTTGGAGGATTACTTAGAGAGATCTATATACATCCTCAAGAGGTCAAAACATATATTTGACATAAGTATTATTAGGACATTTTTCTTATGTGGATGTACTGAATATTATAGGCATAATTTGAATTTATTAGGACAAGGGGATATTTCTCAGAAAGCTTTTGATCAAATTTGTGACTTGTGCAGGAAATTTTCAAGGAATTAATCTAGATCCAATAGAGGAAAATGAAATAAAACTAGTAAACTTGGATCTACAGATGCTATGATTATTGGTTTGGAGAACAAAATGGACAATATGAAAATTGAGATAATGAATATTGTTAGCAAGCAAATAGACTCTTTAAAAATTCAGCAGAAATTGGTAGATGAACAAGAGTCTTTGTCTATTTTTTGTCCTACATGTAGGAAAATCATCTTTTAAGAGAATGTCCCACTGATTTAAAATGTACGATTTGTGTAGATAACCATGCCACCGAGAAATTCCCCTCCATACCAGGATTCAAAGTTGTATTTACAGGGGAGAATTCTGAACCTGAACCATTACATGCTATGGGAGCCCAGAGAAATTGGCCTCAAGTAGGTGCAAGTATGTTTCCTAAACCTTCACCACAATGTTTTGGTCATAATTCATATCCATATTCCTCTTATAACACTCAACACTCTCAACCTTGGTGGCATGGGAACCATTATCAATATGTGCAACCCCCTCAATCCTGGCAACAAGGATGGAGACGGTCAAACCATTCACATCAGTCATATCTCGCATAGATGTCATCATATCCTCCTACATATGCACCTCACCATATGTCACAACCATCCTTTCCTCCCCTACCTAAACAAAGTCAACCAATGCCACCATTACCTTTACCACAACCTTTTCGACCCCCCCCCCCCAACTGCCTTCCCAACCGGTACCAAATCCAAATAATAAGGTGGTGCAATCGATCCGTTCTGTTAAACTGCCCCCTTCTTGTTAGGTCCCTATAATACTAGTGATTACCCCATTACTGTTGAAGTTGTATCCCTTATTAATATTATTGTGCCCCTATTGTCCCCATATTGTTATTATTGTGCCCCATAGAATCCCTCTATTGTTATTTTTGTGCCTTTATATTATTATTGTTAGATCGGCTGGCTTATATTGTGACTCCTTAGACTCCTATATATAGAAAGGAGGTTTTGTCATTTGAATCATCAAAGAATCATTCATTTGTGTAATGTAAAAGGAGGTTGCCCCCTCAAAGAGGCTAAATTCTAAGGCATTGATCTATCTTTTCTATCTTTTTGTGAGCTGGTTTCATAACATTTGGTATCAGAGCTTTGGATTCCAGGGTTTCGCTGCTCCAAATAGGACATCATGGCATTTTCGATATAACTTTTTTTTTGCAACGTTTCAGAAGAAAAAAAAAAACCATTTGAGATGAAATCGCACTAAACCTCGGGTCTAAATTTTAGAGCTTTTCACGCTATATTTGCGGAGATATGATTTGAGGAAGCTGGTCTTTTTGCAGGCTCCTAAATTACATTCCAAATAGGTGACCTGGGGAAATCGTCATAACTTTCTCTCTGAGCATTGGATTGAAATTTCGTAAGAAGGTACAGAAATAGGACGGATTGTAGTTTCTTTTATATATCTTTCAAAGCCAAAAGTCAAAACAAGGACACGTGGCATGTCGTACAAGTTCGCTCCACTAAACTAGTCTATAATCAGGTCACTATTGGAAATTTGGCATAACTCTTCCTTGGAGAATCCAATTGGGATCAAACTGATGGCATTCGTAAGAGGACACAGAGGGCTACTGCAGGTCGCAATTTCAGAACTAGATGATTTGGAATTATAGAGATACATCAGAGGCAATATCAAGCTCCTACAAAGGGAAAAAGGGTGTGTAGATTTTTTTAAATTTTTTCTTAAACTTGGTTTGAAAAATTATTTTGAAGGAATTCAAAGGGCATAGTAGAGCATTATTATCGGTAATTGATGCCTTGATGAAAGAAAATGCAAACACCTAGTAAGCAACCTAAAAGCTCTAGCATGACTCATGAAGAAGAGAAAGAAATGCTACATGATATATCAAAATTACAAGACCAAGTGCAACAAATGTCACTCTCACAAAAGCTAACAGAAGCTAAGATAAATGGCGTGGAATCTAAGATAAAGGGCGTGGAAGCTAAGATGAATAGCGTGGAAGCTAAGATTGATGATTTAAAGATAGATTTGAAGACAAATTTGACAAATTTTCTACAAGAAATACTTACTAATGGTGAAAGGGTAGTAAAGGAAACTCATGATGGGAACAAAAGAAATGTTAGTTATGATTTCATAGACTCTAATGTTGGATCGAAGACCCACCATATTCCAAAAATCAATATGAGGAAGTTTTATGGCAAGGATCCCGCAACATGAATATTACAGATGGAGCAATTTTTCAATTTCAATAATGTGCAAAATGCACAAAAGGTACGTATTGCAACTTTATATTTGAAACTAAATCAGTTTGTATGGTATCAATGGCTTTGCTCTCATAAACAAATTATCACTTGGGAAATTTTTACAGAATAATTGACAACACATTATGAAGATACAAAAAGCAACACTTTTTTTAGCCAATTGATAAGTCTCAAACCAAAGAGTTCAATAATGGAGCACATTGAGGAGTTCCAAAAATTGAACATAAGGGTAAAAAATATTCCAGAGGAGCAGAAGATTGATGTGTTCATAGGAACTTTAAAGGATAATATCCAACATGATGTTCGCCTTTGGGAACTTGATTCATTAGAGAAGTCATTTAGGTTACCAAGAAAAATGGAAAGCAAAATTATGGCAACCAGGAATCATACCACTCACAACTATAAAAATGGAAGTGTTGTTGCCCCTAGTCTTCCACAACCTATAAGGTTGACACCACAACAATTGGAAGAAAAAAGAGAAAAAGGGCTTTGTTACAGTTTTGATAGCAAATACACTAAAGGTCATAAGTGTGCTGAGAAGAAATTATTCTACATAGATTGTGAAGAGGAAGAAGAAAAGGAGCAAGAAAGGTCAAAAGAAGAAGATATACTCCAGGAACAAAGCCTAGATAAAGAAAAATAAATCCGACCATATCTTGTAATGCATTGGCTGAATTACCACTCCTCAAACCATCAAGATAGAAGGACAAATCAGAAGAAAAAGGTAATAGTGTTGATTGATTCAGGAAGCACCCACAATTTTATTCATTGTAAGGTAGCAAAAGAATTGATTGCTTCCTATATCCAACACCAAAGTGCCAAGTGATGATTGCAAATGGAGGAACAATAAATTGCTCTGGAAAGCGCCATAATGTCAAGCTATCCATGGAGAATATGTATGACTAGCCCAATGCTTTCCATTCCAATGGGAGGTGTTTGATGTTGTACTAGGAGTCAATGGCTACAATCCTTGGGTACAATAGCTTTTAATTTTCAAGAAATTTTCATCAAATTTGTTACGGAAGGAAAGGAAGTTGAATTAAGGGGTATTTCAGGGAAACCTGGGAAGATAATCAGCTCTAATGGTATGACAAAGCTTCTAAAAAAGGAAAAAAAGGTGTAATTGCACAATTATGTTCGCTAGATGTTTCCACATTGGAATCATCTATTTCTCCAGATCTCCAAAAAAGTCTTGGACAATCATTCCAAGGTATTTGAGACTCCCAAAGGTCTCCCACCTATTCGTGATCATGATCATGCTATTCATCTGATTCCAGGAAGTGTTCCTCCAAACATCAGGCCGTACAGATATCCTATGCCCAAAAGAGTGAAATTGAACGTATGGTTGCAGAAATGCTAGAGGCTGGTATAATTCAACTGAGTCAAAGTTCTTTCTCTGCTCCAGTAGTATTGGTGCACAAGAAGGATGGATCATGGCGCATGTGTCCGGATTATAGGGAGCTCAACAAGCTCACTATTAAAGATAAGTTTCCCATTCCTGTCATTGATGAATTACCAGATGAATTGCATGGATCAATTTACTTCACCAAGTTGGATCTTCATTCAGGATATCATCAAATCAGAATGAAGATTGAAGACATTCCAAAAACAGCATTTAGAACTCATGAGGGTCATTATGAATTTTTGGTCATGCTTTTGGCCTTACCAATGCACCTTCAACATTTCAAGGTTTGATGAATTCAATTTGCAAACCATTCCTTAGAAAATTTGTGTTAGTATTTTTTGATGATATACTAATCTACAACAAGTCTTGGAAGGATCATGTTGAACATGTTGACAGGTGCTACAACTATTGGAGGAGAAACAATTATATGCAAAAAGATCCAAATGTTTCTTTGGAGTACAAGAGGTGGATTATCTGGGTCATATTGTATCTCATGAAGGAGTTAAGGTAGACCCTAGCAAAATTAAAGCCATTAAGGAATGGAAAATCCCCACATCCATAAAGCATCTGCGAGGATTTCTCGGGTTGACAGGGTATTATTGCAAGTTTGTTGAGAATTATGGGAGAATAGCAGCACCTCTAACAATATTATTAAAGAAAGATGCATTTTCATGGACTCTAGAAGCAACAAAGGCCTTCGAACATCTTAAAGAGGCAATGTGCCAAGCACCGACCGTAGCTACACCAGACTTCACAAAAACCTTTATTGTGGAATGTGATGCTTCAGGAAATGGAATGGGTGTTGTTCTAATGCAAGATGAAAGACCCATTGCTTTTGAAAGTCGTCCAATCAAGGGAAAGTTTTTACACAAAGCTATTTATGAGAAGGAAATGTTGGCAACACTACATGCACTTAAGAAATGGTGACCCTACCTAATGGGAAGACACTTCAAGGTAAAAATGGATCATGATAGCCTTAAATACTTTTTAGAACAAAGATTATCCATTTAAGAGCAACAAAAGTGGGTCACAGAGATGTTGGGTTATGACTTTGAAATCATCTACAAAAAAGGGAAGCAAAATGTGGTGGCAGATGCACTCTCAAGAAAGGATGAGAATGCAGAAGCCTTGTTGTGCGCCATTTCTCTTATCCAACCAGATTGGATAAACGAAGCAAGGGAGGAATGGAAGAATGATGAAGAAGTGTGGGCACTTATTCGAAAGTTACAACAAGACTCCAGTACATCTGATACATTTAGCTGGAAAAATGATTCGTTATGGTACAAAGATCGCTTATACCTCTGTAAGAATTCCCAACTCAAACAAAAGATTCTTATGGAATTGCACACTTCTCCCTTAGGAGGGCACTCAGGATTTTTAAAAACTTACCATAGGGTTAAGAAGGAATTTTTTTGGGATGGCCTTAAATCGGATATTTAACAATTTGTGGCAGAATGATTGGTTTTCCAACAAACTAAAGTTGAAACAATTAAGAGCCTGGGTCTATTACAACCTTTATCCATTCCAAGCCAATGTTGGGAGGAGGTTTCAATGGATTTTATCACAGGTTTAACCAAGTTTGAGGGAAAGAGTGTCATCATGGTGGTAGTTGACAGACTTACCAAGTGTGCACACTTTTGTGCATTATCACATCCATTTAAAGCTAGTATAGTTTCTACTGCATTTATGGAAACAATTCAAAAGCTACATGGAAACCCAACGATTATTGTAAGTGAGAGAGATCCCATTTTCATTAGAAATTTTTGTATAGAATTATTTTCTTGTCTCGGTACTCAGTTAGCTCATAGCTCAACTTATCATCCTCAATCTGATGGGCAAACTGAGATAGTAAACAAATGTTTGGAAGGATATCTTCGTTGCTTTGTATCTGATAAACAGACACAATGGGTCAAAATGGCTACCTTTGGTGAATGGTGGTAAAACACTTCCTACCATACAATAACAAAAATGACCCCATTTATGCACTTTATGGATGATCAGCCACCATCCATAACATCATATTTAAGAGAAAATTCTAAGGTTCAAGCAGTGGAACATCACATCGAGCATCAACAACAAGTCCTCCAACTCTTAAAGGATAACCTCGTGTTGGCACAGAATAGAATGAAACAACAGGCATATTAACATTGCAGTGAAAGAAGTTTTGATGTAGGTGATTGGGTATTCCTACGGCTACAACCATATAAAAAAATGCCCCTCAAGCAAGCTAAGAAGGATAATAAATTATCACCAAAATATTATGGTCTGTACCAGGTGTTGCAAAAGATTGGTACTATGGCATAAAAATTGGAGCTTCCTGCAGCTTCTCGAGTGCACCCAGTTTTCCATGTTTCATGTTTAAAGAAGGTTATAGGCGACAAGCTCCTAGTTTAACAATATTTCCAGAACTTAATGAGGAAGGAAAAATTATATTGGAACTGGAAGCAGTAACAAAAACAAGAACTCGACAACTACAAAATCGATCAATTTCGGAGTATCTCATCAAGTGGAAGAACTTATCCGCTGAAGATTCCACATGGGAGGATGATAATTTTATACAGAAGCATCTAGAACTACTC
>APFE030899225.1:8859-24507 GCA_000404065.3 Pinus taeda
TTGTCCATTGAAGAAATCCAAGATGGGATCCAAGGAAGGATCTGAAGGTGAGGCATTGGCCTCTCAGTTCGAATTGGATTTTATCCTCATCGCATGCATGGTTTCATCGATGATGGGTTGTGGTTGGTTTCTTGACAGTGGAGCCTCATTCCACATGATCAAGGATAAGATTTTGTTCAATACCTTGGAGGAGAAAGACCTTCAGATACTCATAGCGGTGGGTAATGATTAAAAGTATAGTGTTTCAGGTGTGGGCACAGTTTCTTTTTAGAGAGAGCATGGAGCTCGCATTACCTTGACAGAAGTGAAGTATGTACCAGGATTGAATAAGAACTTGGTATAGATCACGATGCTGGAAAACAAAGGCTTTGATGTAGTCTTCAGTAAGGGAAAGGTTTTCCTTAGACACATCACCAAGAGACAGGTGAAGCAGACCAGTTCACGAGTCAAGAACTTGTATGCTTTTGAGTTTCAAGATGCATGCAAAGCCTTGAGGAGCAAGGCAACTGTTGGAGACTTGGTGGTTGAGAGGGAGAGTACATTACCTCTCAACATGTAGTGCCAGAAGAAGTCTTAAACAATTGTGGAGGAGCCACAATTGTTGAAGCAGCTTCAGGAGGTTGTGGAGCAGCCACAACTGGAGAAGCAGAGAGGAGACCGAGTGGAGGCATCCACTCATGCATAGACCTCTAGTAGGGGGGAATTTCGAGCCAAGTGGGCAAAGGGATCACATGCATCCATACCTCCAGGTGTGAGGTGGGGCAATGTGAAGTGATAGTCCCAAGAATGCTGAAATAGGGGCAGGATCCTTGAGGTACCCAGCCTCTTTGATTAGACCTTGCTACATGAGCCCCAATGAGGAGTAGCAGGACTGGCTGAATGGGTAGAGACAAATGCGGATGGAGCAGTAGAGGAAGCTTCAACATCAGAGGATGTTACTAGCCTAATAGGGAGGTCAGTTGGGAGATCAGTTACTTACTTCTTAGTAAATGAGTTGAAGTGCAGTAGTGGGCGACATGATGCAACATGATGAGAGGAGGTGCAGTGCAGATGCAGTGCTGGGAGATAGGACCAACAACAACATGGATGCAGTAGGAGGAATCAGTGTGATTGATGCAATCAAAGATCAAAGTGATATAGGCTAGATCAGTCAGATGCTGAAGAGAAAAGAGGTGCAGGGTTTTCAGTAGACAGAGGCAATAACAGTCAGAGACTTTGATGACAGAGGCATCATTCTGATTCAGGTTGGATAATTTTTGTTTCTAGAGTTCTGGAGCGACAACACTAGGGAGAAGCTTTGCATGCAGAACATTCCAAAGGTTCAGGACTGGGTTCGAGTTGAATGCCTTTCTTGTTGAGAGGGAGTGTTGAAAATAACAACAAGAAATGCTAAAAATAGAAATGTTATAAATAAAATTTTTATAAATAGCATTTCAGGTACCAATGTTGGATATAGCAATAAGGAATGATAAAATAGAAATGCTAAAAATAACATTACCATAAATAGCATTTCGAGATATATTCCTATTTTAGTTAGTCCCTAAACTAAAATTGAAAATTAAAATTCGAATTTGATCTTAGCAACTGTTTGAAAAATAATTAATTAATTCATCTTGAATTAATTAGTTGGAGAAATTCAAAGATGAAGTCTATGTGAAGACATGCAACAATTTTCCCTTTGATTGAGTAATTTATCCCTTAATTAAAGTAATCAAGATGAGTTGTACTTTGAGTTGTAATTAGTTAGCTCAGTTAACTAAGTTAAGTCCCGTTAGATTAGTTCCAACAGTTTGTGGAACTGATTGTGAGTTCAATTAATTAATGCATGCATGCATGTAACTAGTGTACTTCAGATAACTGAATATTCTCTCATAAATAACTCATGTATGTCAGTTCAGTCAGAGACCCAGTTGAGATCAGGGGAAGGGACAATGTACTTTCAGTTGGAGGAATTTTTCGATATAGGAAACTCATCCATGCAGAAGGAATTAGATCCTTCAGGATTGTGCAGTTATTTCAAAGGTTAGTGAGTAGTGTGTGAGGGAGTTACACACAGGTGGTAGCTTGAGGAGCTAGGGGAAACTGCGCAAGGAAATAGGAGGCTTAGAGGGCAGAGGAGAAGGTTTGTGAGAAGCCTTTGACTGTCTATGAGCAGTAGTGAGGGATTTTACTGAGATCTGGATAGCTTGAGAGCTAAAGCTTTGTGTGATCCTAAGATATTTCCACTTGTATGATAATACAGATAGTTGGGCTTTTAGCTGAGGCTTTCCCCAGAGTATTCTTCTGTGTTTCATGTGTATGATTTCTCATTCTCCGTTATGTGTTCTATTTGATCTTACTAAAAATCGATTAAGCTTCCACAATTTTGTTTGTAGAAGTAGATCAAGTATTTTGCTTTAGCATATTGCATTATCAGGTGAACTACAGTGGGAAATTCTACAGTATCTCTTTGGTCCTGTCTGCATTCTGAGCACTGTGAGTTGCACTGAGTGAGAGTTGGAGCACAACTAATGCATCTTCCCCTTGCAGTATCATAGCCTAGCTTGTAGGTGGCCTCTACAATGGAAGCCTGTGATGGCAGGTGAATTGATCATTTGCAACAAGTTTGGTGTTCAACTTTTGAGAAAAGATTAGTGTCTATCCCTGTTACAGTGTCCGCATTTTGTTTTTTATTTTTTTATTAGAAAAAAAATGTGAATGCTAAGTTAATAGAGATTGTTAGTCTGAGGCAAATTGTTTCATATGCATTTGAATAAATATAAGTTAAGAAAATGAAGGAATGTATGCATGAGAATCAATAGTAATCTCATTCTCTATTTAATTTATTTCGGTTTTATAATCATGTCCATTCAATTCCATGAATGTTGTTGTTTGTGTTAAAAAAAAGGAAGAATAGATAAAAACCTTTGTAAGTTGCATATGTACATGAGTTATAGTTGGTTACTGTCCAGAATTTGTTTATGAATTGGTAAACTTCATTTTACTTTGCATTTGAAATCTGACTTGCACAGAGGCCAAATGGTTTTTGTGCCTTCATTTTTGTGAAATACTTATGTTTGTATTGCAGATTTATAATTCTAGAATTATGTTTAGTAATCAAAATTATGTTTGTCCATACCTCTTTTTAAGAGAATTTTCCTCTATAACTAAAATTTAATAAGAGAAGTCACACAAAGTTATTCAAGGGCAGGGACATGGTGCATCATTTTTCCCTTGATGTCTCTATGAATTCCTAGAAAAAAAAAATCCCTCTCAGCAACTGTGGTGAATAAAGTGATGAAAATTTGTCAATTTGGGGCAACTAATAACTCTCACATAGCAGAGGCATGGGTGCATCCACAGATGATTTCCTCACAACAACCTATGATAGTATGGGATCTTGGGGATGAGAAGAGTATTGGAACAGAGAAGAGACAACCACCTAAGAGTCGATGAAATCTTATCCAACCATGTTCTTCTCATCGTATCACTGTTGTGGAGGATTGAATAAATGGAATTTGGTTCTGTGCATGTTTACAAAGGATAAAATTTCATGAAATGAATTATAAAAAGAAAATCCTCAACTTGTAAATTTTAGGTAAATAAGTCATTTACTATAAGTTGTTTTTGGAGAAAAGTCCTGGGAGGGAATTGAGATAATGTGCATTAATTACCCAATAATTATGTCCCCTTTTATCTAGGAAACAAGTACAACTTGATAATTTTTTTCAAACCAAACTGTCATATTCATAGCCATCATGGCAATGGTCCAAGAAAGAACAACTTCAGATACTAATTTATAGATTCCAATTTTCATCCCTTTGTTAGCTAGAGGTTGTACACTGAAATAATTATCATATTCATACATGTCCTAAATTTACAATTAGTGCTCTAAAATTTCCAGCTAGATCTTGACACCTACCTCGACTCATCATAAGGAATCCATTTCCAGTACCAATGATCATCTATCCCTGTAATGGCCATTGCTCTTGCTAAAATTGACAGACAGACTCCTCTAGTAACCTTGTCTAGCCAAATTTCCTTGGTACCATTGTCGAGTGAAATAGGTTTGCACAGAAGATAATATATCTCCTTTTTCAACAGAGACAGGAGCTTTGAAATGGGAAATTTGGAGAGAAGCTCCTGATAACACACAAGATTTTTTTTTGCATATCTTGTTACCAAAGGCACTTATCTAAGTGATTATCAATTAACATCTTCTTTATACTAAGCTTTCAATTGAAGGATTATTTGATGGAGCTTAATGCTTTTATTAAGGGAAGTCATGGTTTGTGCTTACATTCTCCTTGACACTTCCCTCATAACATTGTTGATCACCTCTGGTGAGTGTTGAGGTGTCTTAAGGAAAGTTGTTCTTATGGACACTTACCTAGTGTTGTTGCCCTCAAAATCACATAACCATGGGAGTTTGTTACTATGATTTATTATTGATATCCAAAGTTAGATAATGCACATTATGTCCTTGGTTGGCATCATCATTTCTTGTTTGGAGGCTTGCATATAACACATATGGTGTTTGAAATGTGATTGAGGGCCTTGCATAACATTGCTCAAACATTTGATTTACCCTTAGCACATTTATGATGAGGGATATCCATCAACTAAGAGTTTCCTTAAATATTGTTGGTTAATTATTCCTCCTTAACATAGTGAATTAGTTGTTGGGCATGTTTGCATGTGTTCATAGGGTTTCACTTGGATTATTGTTTCATGATTTTGATTAGTGAACCTTGAAGTAGTACACCCACCCTTTTGTTGCATAATTGGTGTCCCTTTTGGTTGATGTCTTGATGACATGGAAAAGTGGTTGTGGTTTGTTAAAAGAATGCCAATGGATATTTATAGTTTGGCTATGATGTGGCATGTTGTGAGTAGTTACTTTCTTGATAGAGGAAATCACTCCCCTTATTTGGCATCTTCTCATGCATTTGGAGGCATTTAGACCTTACTTGGGTGGTCTTCTACATTGACACCCATGGTTTTGTTCACTTGGTATTTTATTTTCACATTGTATCATATAGTTTCTCTTGGTTTGGGAAGATCCTTTATTACTATATTGGATAGTGTCCTAGCCTCATTACACCATCTCTTAGGATGAACTTTTTATCATATTCCTTGGGGGAGAGGTGTTGGCACATGTGCATTTAACCACTTTGGCACATTGATTGAGGACGCCCCACTTCTTTGAGGAGGTTATAACAACATTATGGACAATTGTGGCACATGTTTCTATGGGATTACTATTTATGGTTAATTTGGTTGATACTGGGAGATAATTCCTTAACATCTTTATACTATTTCCATTTGGAGGAGTTACGTTGTTTGTCTACAAGACTCTAATTACCTTGGCATATTCTTTGAAGTCACTCCACTTGTAAAGGTGGTCATGACCATTAACTGCAATTTTATTTTATTTTTATTTATTTTTTTCTATATGGATTACTCTTGAAGGATGAGTTGCTCTCTTCTTGGAGAAACAACCTTATTCTATTTTGGCCATGTATTTGGTATCTCTAGGTGGCTAACTACCTTGTTTAAGGGACTGCTCCCATTTTGGCTCGAGTATTTATAGGTGAAGTTATATAGCTACATGGGTTACCCACAAAGATCATTTGGATATGGACTCTCGTTTTACATATACATTTTGGACAAGTTTGTAGTTAGTGTTGGGGACTTAGTTAAACCTTAGCATTGCATATCATCTATAAATAGATGGAAAGACTGAAATAGTAAATCGATTTATAGAATATATGCCTATAATGTATGTCATGAATAATTAGACTCGGTGGGAAAGGTACTTACTATTGATAGAGTTTTCCTATAACAACAATTACCACAAGTCAATTAGGATGCCTCCTTGTCAAGCTCTATATGGGAGGCCATGCAGGACACCATTGAGTCGACAAAAGGATGGAAGACACAGTAATAGTCACGATAGGATTGTTCAAAATGGAGGAATAGGTAAGATAGATTCAATGAAGTTTAAATGAAGCACAAGATATGAAAAAGAGTTATGTTGATGCACATAGTACCGATCGAAGTTTTAAAGTTGGGAACCGAGTTTTTATTTTTATTTTTTAGTTATTCCTAACACTATTCAGTTTGAAAAAGGTATGAAGTTACCAGATCGATTTATAGGACCTTTTAGAATCAAAGAGAAAATTGGACCAATGTCCTATTGTCTTGTACTACCACCCCGCTTGCATAAAACTCATGATGTTTTTATGTATATGTCCTATAATATTATGTTTCTGGTGAATCCCACAAACTCGACTAGAGGGAATTATAGGTCTCAGACGTGGGAACCATAATGATCAAACCAAAATTCATATTATACCATAGGGTTTGATAGCTTAGGCATCACTTGGTGGACCAAGTTATGATACAATGGGACAAGTATAACCCAAGATTTGCTACCCGAGAGGATGCAAAGACTATATGGCGCAATTACCCCTCACTTTTGACCATTCATGATGTCCATTTCGACTTAGATAGCTACCTATGCTAAGGATCTATTTGCAGTTCCATGTTATTTATTTATGAACGCTGTGTAATATTGATGCATTTATTTGGACAAGTGAAACTACTTATATAAATCATTAGATGGATTAGGTATTGGTGATTGAAACTTTTGATGTATGACCTAATGTATGACTTACTTGATCATGATTTGTCTAGTGCATGACTTATTAGAGTTATTGTTGTTTCATGTATGGCTTAAGTGGATATGATTTATCTAATGAATGACTTTGTGAAAGTATGATTTATCTAATGTAAGATTTATTTACAGTATGAACTACAAAATTGACACATGGATACTAGACTTAATAATATGATGTTTAAGATCACATATAAATATCTATTTTGTTGTTATATATATCCATGAATGAGAACTAACCTGCAAATTGGAAAGAACTATATGATAACCAAGATCTACTCTTCCATTGGGGAAGGTTGAGACATCCAATGAGGAATGGTATGATGTACATTGTCCTATTACATTTGGTATCTACTTGATATGCACTCTTATGACATGAGTAAAATGTAAATGGCAAGTGGCAAGACTACCTGACTAGATTATTCGATAACAAGTATCCAACCAACACTATAGTGTGGTCCATATTAGGGTGTTGACCCTAGTTGTAAGGAGGGGTGGAGGTATTTCCCACCGTGTAACCTCCAAACCTGGAATCGTGGGAGGGCAGTGATGGACACGCTTCCCTAGATGCGTGATGATGATTGCTAGTTTCCTGCTGGGGAAGTTAGGTTGATATAGTTGACGCTTCCACTATATTAGTTTTATTAGTGGTTAGATTGGTATAGCAGATGCAATAGTATATAGCAGCAGATGATGGATGGAGTGGGAACATAAGTAGGTTAGGAAGGATAGGAGGATACAGATTAGTTGGAGACTCTTGATGGGAAGTGGTATAATTGCCTGACTTATTAATTTTTACTACTATAACTCTCTCTCTATTTTGTTATGCCTTATTGTCAAACTACTTTCGAACTCGTATCCTTTTCACTCTAACTTTGGGACGAAGTTTTCAGAAGGAGGGGTGTATGTAATGCCCTACTTAATCTTATCATGCAAATTTTATTATTGTTTAAATTACCTAAAAATATTGACTTATAATTATCAAGAAATATTGGTACATACCTACATTTGTGAAACTGTAAATTTATTTATTGATATAAATTTTATTATTGTTATTATTCAATTCCCAACTTGTCTTCTCAAAATATACTTGGAAGAAGATATGGTCTTCTCTAATTAATTTCCAAATTAAATATCCATATATTATCCCCAAAATGTCTTCTCATATCTACTTGGGAGAAGATATGGTAACATAAGTCGAAGATACTAAATGAAAGGATGAGGGGTAGTCATGAAATTAATGATAGGTGGTTGAGGTGGATGGGAGGAAGATGCATAAAAGCAGAAGGATGATGAGAGGAGAGGGGAGATCCTTGGTCTTGATTTTGTTTTGGAGGATTGTGCTTGGGGGAGGAATGTGGAGAAAGATAAGGAAGAGAATGGAGAGATAAATGAGGGAATTCAAATTTGGATCTGGAGAGTGTTTGGTAAACCTAGACACACTACATCTGGTTGGATTTGCGCTCAGAGGGCTAGGGAACCTGTGGAGGTTCCCTGGGCTAGGAAATACTTCCTAGTTAGTTGGGAGGAAAATCTAGTCAGGTAGTCAATAGGAGCATCCCAACAAAGTCAGGAGCTCAGGATCATCTCGACTAAGCTATTGGAACATGTATTCCTCCGTTTATTGATTACTTATGTAAATGATTGCAATGAAATTCTTACTTATTTAATTTGTGGTAAATAAATTTTAATTGTATATTATCATCAAATAAATGTTTAGATATAAATAAGTTATTTCCCATCTTATTGTGTTTAGAATTAGAAAAATTTAGTTTTTAGTTAGAGGACCCTAGGAGGGAGCCTCAGATCAATCCACAATGTGATGTTAGCACTAGGATTTTGCATCATTGTCTATTGGATGAAATAATGATTTATCGCTAGGATTGTGCGTCATTGTCTATTGGATGAAAGAATGATTTATCGCTAGGATTGTGCGTCATTGTCTATTGTATGAAAGAATTATTTATCGCTAGGATTGTGCGTCATTGTCTATTGGATGAAAGAATGATTTATCACTAGGATTGTGCGTCATTGTCTATTGGATGAGAGAATGATTGACTATAGTGGGATGCTATCGCCAAGATTGTGAGAAGTCGGTCGTCATTGTCTATTGGATGAAAGAATGATTTATCACTAGGATTGTGCGTCATTCTCTATTGGATGAAAGAATGATTTATCACTAGGATTGTGTGTCATTGTCTATTGGATGAAAGAATGATTTACTATAGTGGGATGCTATCACCAAGATTGTGAGAAGTCAATCAACTTTGGATGCCCCTTAGGATAGTTTAATTCCCCCAAAATTGACTTCCATCCTCAATCTGTCCCCATGAGGTTTGAACTCGGAACTTGGTGAGAACTAAACTCCACTCAAACCAACTGATCTACACCTCTTGGGTATAACATTGTTTATGTTATTAAAAGGTTGAGAAGACACCTCTAGACGAATAGATTGTAAATCACTCATTATTTATAAATGTTGAGAAGACATATTTTGCTAAAGAGATTGTAAATCTCTCATTCTTTTAATTTAGCATATATATTCACTTTAAAAAGGAAAAAATCAATTAATCTCCAATATTTTTTCTTTTCTTTTTTTTGATGAAGTAAATGCTTTGTATTATTTGAAATTTTGAAAACAAAGGGATACATTCAAATCTTTTGAATTGTGGTCTGGTTAGTTGTTGGGGAGACCTCACCACACATATAACTTTGGTTTCTTCAAAAATACAAAGGATATAATACTATTTATTATAGCTACTACCAATTTGTCTATACTAATCACTAGGCCTCTGAGGCCATATTTGAATTGAAGATTACAAAAAAGAAGAATTAAAAAGAGTTCTAAAACAAAGAGATTGGAAGACAAGCAAGTAGATTTATTTGAATCAGTGACTTAAACAGGAATGGGCTTCTTGTTACATTCGGGGAAGAAGCTTGATTTAGGAGGGATGCTCATATGTCTCTCAATGTAGCGTGAGCTACAACCCATAGTTTCTGTTCACCTATGCATTTGATCTACGGAAAGAAGAGTGTCCTCCCCACTTTCATTTCAATCCACTAGTACTCTACTAAGAAGGAATTTGAGATGCCAGTAAATATCCACTGTGTACATGTACTGATCATAACACCCTTTCATAAAGAAATTTTGAGGTCTAAATTGGGCCTCCTAAGGAATATTGTAAAATAATAGTGGAAATAATAAAATAATATTAGATTACCTCATCAAATTTTGGAGGGAAAAAAGAAAAAAGAAAAAACTATTTTTCAACTTATCTCCCTATGATTTTACTGAAATTTTGAGCGAGAGCACTCATTGTATGCATAATTTAATTTTGCATCCAAGGAGTACCCATGTTCCATACTTTTGATGGACCTTATGACATGGAAAATGTGAAATACATGAAAAACGTGATTGCAATAACGTTTTTCATGTATTTCACATTTTCCATGTAGTATGGTCCATCGAAAGTATGCAATATGGACACTCCATTTATGAAAAATTAAATTATACATCAAACGAGCGCTCTCACTCGAAATTTGAGTGAAATTATACAAATTTCAGTTGGAAAATTAGTTTTTATTTTATTTTATTTTATTATCTTTTTACCTTTTTACTCCAAAAGTGATGAATCATCTCCCATGGTTGACATTATCATATTGAATTCTATTGGTTCTTGTAAATTTGATTTTTGTACAATTTTTGTTTTGAGGCCAATTTTTTACCTCAAAATTGTGGTTTGCTATGCATCTAGAACCTAATTAGCTACTTCTTCCAACACTGCTATGTCCATTAGGGTGTGCTATTCTTCAACCAATTTTCTCTCTACCTAAGCAATTTCCTCTTAGAATGGTTTTCAAGTGAGCCCTCTAAATTATGAAGTTGAACTTTCTACTCCCAATTGAGCTTGAGTGTGCCCCCTTTCTTGATAAAGGCTAGTCCTTGGTGCACCCAAGTCCTCTAGTGTGGCATGATTTTTCTCCCTACGAGTGAGGTGGGTTCAATACCAAACCAAATCTCCCCTAGCTCGAAATAAAGTGCCAGGGGAGTATTGTGCTTGTAAGTGTGATTCCAGAAAAAATGCGTAGAGGTCACTGAGAAGATGGGTTGGGCAGTACGGAACATCAGTGACATTCTGCGAGATCTGGCTCATCTGGGAGGTAGAAATGCGCAATTTTTTCCGTGATGTAGTGCGGGCAATAGGGAGGACACTGGCAGTGAAAATTGCACAAATTTTTAAGGGGAGGCTGGGAATGGGCTGCGGGAACTTGCTGGCAAAAACTACACAAAACTGAGAGGCAGGCATGTAGGACATGTCTGCCTAGTTTTCGGGCTGAGTGGGGTGTCGGGAAACTGGTGGACAGTCCAAGGAAACTACACAATTTTTAGGAGGAGCAGCAGGTCGGCTGATAGGGGGATTGACTAACAGAAATATGCAATTTTCAGAGACAGTGTAGTGACAGGAAGCGAGTGCCTCTTCTCATGTCTATGCAATTTATTCAGTTAGTGGAGGAAGGCATGCTGACAACTTCTGCGCAATTTTTTGGAGGAGTGAAGCCTGGGGTCACTTCCCGGTCAAACTCTCTAGTTGACCAACGGGAGGCTTGATGGATTGGATTGCAGGGAATGCAGATTGAGATGGATTCTTGGGAAAATCTTGCATTGTTCTCAGTAACAGCCAGATAGGTCGATTCTAGGATTGTGTAGTGTAGACTTCCTGGGAGGCAGCCTTAAGCTTTGCGCAATTTTGGGCAGCAATGCTTGGTCATTGAGGGATAAGAATGCATAATGCAGCTTAGTGGAGGTTTGGTTGATGGAGGGTGGTATGGTCGACATATCTTTGACAAAAATGACTAAGTGTGTGAGTAAGTTGACTTGTGTATACATGACCTTGTGAACACACACTCATGACTTGACGATAAGACACCTCGGACCAACATGACAACATATGCTCAATGTGACTGACCGAAGGGTGCGAGCAACAAGTACGACACCTGAGATAGATTGTTGAACGACCATGAAGAAACTTTCACAACATTACATACAAATTCGTGTGTGAGTGCGAAAGATGCTTACATAGTGAATACAACTTGTACACACGAAGAAAGACCTTCAACATAGCCAGAACATGACTACAAGTGCGACATTGCAACCAACATGCTAAAAGACGACCAGTGAACGATTAAGCAAAGAGGGTATTAAGACTCGATACGAGATCATGGGATGAGCCCGAGTGTTTGAAAACATCAAGGAAAAAACCAAGGAAGGCTCTGAAATTGGATGCACGCCAAGCTTTTGGAGGGTGTTGCAACCGCTACAACACTTGGCGACACACTAGTTGAATACCAGCTTTTCTGTTTCAGTCCTTTGATAGCACAGGGCCTTAGTCTATCAGGGAATATTGAATCGTTGTGTGGGTTACTTCGGCTTCCTCACTTACCCCATGGACAAACATGGTTCATCTTTTTCCAACGCAATCAAACACAACAACAAGTTTCAGTGTGATCACATTGTTTCGAAATCGAGAAGGGTAGTTTGGCTCGCGAGCTTGAAATTTTCAAAGTATAAGTTTTCATCTCTGGTGTTGCACCGCTGCGAGAAGAACTAGACAATACCCCGACAGAGTCATGAAAGAACACACTCACTACTCCACTGCCAGCGAGCTTGGTCAGTACTCCAGTGGAGTTGCATGCTTCACCTCTCTACGCATGATGCCTTTCTCTTCTTTTGCCTTTATATTTTTGAAAAGAGTATTGTGCATAAGCACTTATTTATTTTTGGGGTGGAAGAGAGATCCCGAATTATTGAGAGCAGAAGAGGTTGTTCCTTTAGAGAAGCATGTACGACCTCTGATTTAGGTTTTCTCATGTAGATTCCCCTTCTCCGTTTCTACTAGTTGGATGAGCTTGAACACATAAAGCAGAAGACCAAGTACAAGCATGGGGTTTCCCACTATGGACATAGGTTCATGGTTGGACCAGAGCTTCCCTTGCAGACGGTTCATATTTTCCGTCAAGACTTCATCGACCGAAGGTTATGACCAAGCACAAAGAAGACAGACACATCACTGGCCAAGTGTTGCAGTGTCATAAGACTCTTTGGATCTCAACCACATACTCATTCAAAATCCAAAACTCAGTAGAGGGAAACACTTATTGACAAAACCAAAAATAGCATGATACTAAGCAAACAAAACAAAACGAAGCAAACATATTAAAGTAAGGCGAAAAGACAAAAATCAGTAAACAAACTATGTACATGGTGCAGGGCGCGGCCCTAGCTTACTGAAAGTAGTGTTTTAGATCTTGGCCGTTGAAAAGAAGGTTGTCAATCCTCCTGTCAAGTGATTTCAGATGGTACATGTGTGGGCCAAGCTTCTCCTAAACAATATACAGACCAATCCACAAGGACTGGACTTCGTATGTTTGCCTTTGTCTTCATGGGGTTTGTCCCATTTCAAGACTAAGTCACCCACATCAAATTTAGCGTTCCCTGCAGACTTCTTGTCAAACCATGTCTTGATATGGGTCTGGTGGAGAGTGAATTTTTCTTTTTCTTTCATCATTTCTTCCTGCAACTTGTGAAGTGTATTCATCCTACATTGAACTAGTAGACAAGGCTTTCCTTGGGATTCTTGGGACAATTGGAGCACAAAAAAGTAGATGTTTGGCGGAAGGATGGATTCTTTTCCATAAACCAGAAAGTATGGCGAAGTATTCAGAGAGGGTTTGGGTGTTATGCGGTCAACCCATAAAACATTCTTCAAAGCGGAGTGCCAATTACGCTGTTAAGAGTAAATGGTCGTCTTGATAATGCTGATAAGGTTTTTATTTGTATACTCTACGAGACCATTTCCCGGCGGGTAGTAGTTAGATGAGTGTTTAAACATGATACCATATTGCAACAAAATCATAAAGATGTAAAGATGAAAATAAAATTGCATTGTCAAAAACAAGTGATACCAGAACACCAAATCATGAGATGATGTTCTGTTGGAGGAAGCTAATGACTTCTTGGTCATTCACTTGCTTAAGCAGAACTACTTCTATCCACCACATGAAGTAATTTGTAGCTGTCAAGATGTAGCGGTGATGCTTCGATGAATGTGGAAAGATTTCCCCAATGATGTCCAGGCCCCACTGTTGGAACCGTTTAGTCACTGCAACAGGGTGCAGTGAGGCTACTGACCTTCCTGTTCTCCCGGAACACCACTGACAGATCGGGCACTTGTGGGCGTAAGCATGTGCATCCTTGAACAATGTAGGCTAGTAGGAACCGGCTTGCATAACTTTGTGCGCAATGGTATTTCCTGTGAAGTGGCCCCCGGCTAGTTCTTCATGCAGATCATGCAAGACCTTCTCTGAATCATGTGCCTTCAGGAACCTGAGCAAAATTCTGTTACTATGCTTTCTGTAAAGCACTTCGTGCACCAACTGATAAGGTAAAGATTTGAGGCGCAGTGCCCTCTTTTGTCTCATGGAGAAGTGAGAGGGTATGGTGCCATGATCAAGGTACTAGCACAGATATTCGTACCAAGAGTTTCCACATGAAGTGGGTGGTGCTCGCTCTACATCATACATCTCGATTTCTTTTTCCCAACCAACGAGCTCTTCTTCTTCCTCCTGTGCATGGACTACTTCTGCTGCGAGTCTGCAAAGACCATGACCCTTGACAGTGTGAACTAACTTGATGTCAAGATCATACTCTTGCAAGCCCGTCATCCGATTTAGGCATCTTTCACCCAACTCTTACTGTATAAGCAGCGATCAAACTATTGGGTGTGACACAAAGACTATGTAATGGTTCTTCAACAAATAGGGTCTGAGGAATTTCACCGCCTTGTATACTATGTATGCTTGTTTGTCAACGATGGGGTAGTTGAGTTCGAGTCCCTATAACACAGAGTGACTGTCACCAATGACTTTCACATGAATGCCAGACTTCCTCCCATTGAGAAGGGAGTCAATAATAAAGTAGTGCATGTAATGTTACTTTTGAATTGTTATTCTGACTTGAGCTATTAACATAATTTTAAATACGTTATTTTCATGTTTATATTAAACCCAACAATATACTTACGACTGGTTGCAGTGTCTTGTTGTAGGATGGATTTGTATTGAAAATTAAAATAATATTTTCCAAGAAACATAAATTTTAATAAAAATAAGATGTTCTGAATCTTAATGGATTTGGATGACATCTTGTTATCTTGATGGATTTGGGTGACATCTTAGTTATTTTTTTCCCCTGTGCAGAGACATGGGTAATCAGATTCTACGGTTAAACGAAACTATTTATTGTTGTAGTCCCTGTAGTGTCTAGTTATTATTATAAATATCATCATTTTTTCTTTTAATATAGCAAGGATGGATTTGTAATGAAAACTAAAAAATTATTTTCCCAAAAACATAAATCTTGTTATTTTTGGGTTACATCTTGTTATTTTTGCCACTTGTCTTGGTTGTTGCTCCTTGGTTATTTGAATTTTTTTTGGTATTAGTTTTATTATTTTATTTTATTTTTAAAGTAGAAATGTTAAATTTTCCATTTTAAATTGTATTTTTTTTAATATATGAATAGATTATTTTAAAAAATTATATTTTTGAAGATATAAATTGATTATCTTAAAATAAATGTTTCATATTTTTTCTTCTTCAATATTTGGTAGAAATTTACAGTGAAATTTATAGGTTGTTTTCATATTTTTTGTTGGCATTCCAAAACAATTCAAAAATAACTAAATTTTCTGTTTTGATTTTGGCCGTAACAGGACAACGACTAAGTGTTGCAACTTTTTTAGTCCAACCATAGTGAGAGCAACCTACTATGTAGGAAAATTGCAATGAGTGCTCACGAAGGAGTAAGTCAATTCATACAATTGAAATACATATGGCTTTAATACAATTTAAACCAAATAAAAACTTAGTTTTTTTTCTTTCAAAAATTTATATACGGCTTTAATCAGAGAAAAATAATAACTCAACTAAAA
>APFE030899231.1:4373-15402 GCA_000404065.3 Pinus taeda
AATTATCCAGGATTTGAAGACCCAATTGTCCTCCAAATTTGACATGAAATATCTTGGTGTTGCAAACTATATTTTGGGCATGGAAATTAAAAGAGATCGGGCAAAGAGGAAGCTATGGTTAAACCAGAGGAAGTATGTTGAGACAATACTGCCGAGGTTTAATATGTAGGATAGTAAACCAGTGAAGGTTCCTATTCGTGTAAGTGTGAGGTTATCTGCTAAACAATGTCCGAAGACACAAGAAGAGGAAGAGGACATGTCCCGTGTTCCATATGCAAGTGAAGTCGGTAGCCTGATGTATGCAATGGTCTATACTAGATCAGACATTGCACATGCAGTGGGAGTATTGAGCAGGTTTATGTCAAAACCAAGAAAGGATCATTGGACAACAGTGAAGCAGGTTTTCAGGTATTTGCATGGCACTAGTGATTATGGTCTGTGCTACCAAGGAAGACTAGGATTGGATAGAGTGTTGGATATGCGTGGCTTTGTTGATGCAGACTAGGTTGGAGATCTAGATCAAAGAAGATCTACAAGTGGGTATGTGTTTAACCTATTTGGAGGTGCAGTCAATTGGATGAGTAAGAAACAATCTGTAGTGGCACTATGAACTACAGAGGCAGAATACATGGCAGCCACTCATGCAAGTAAGGAAGAAGTTTGGTTGCAAAGATTGTGTTTAAGTATGGGGTTAGTACATGAAGCTATAAGGATAGACTGTGACAGCCAAAGTGCAATTTTCTTGGCAAAGAACCTTGCATATCATTCAAAGAAAAAGCACATTGATTTTCAGTATCACTTTGTGATGGATATGATAGAAGACAAAAAGGTGTCGCTGGTAAAGGTGGACACTTTGAAGAATATTGCATATGCATTGACAAAATCTGTGAGCTCTGAGAAGTTCTCTTGGTGTAGAGAGACAATGGGCATTTCAGGGCTGGGAAAATGACTAAGCTCTCTTGTGGCCCCCTGTCGAAAGAAAACAACAAGTGGGAGAATGTCGGGTTGTGTTATATTCTTTCCATGTAGTTAACAGGGGGTTTGATGGGCACTCGCAACCCACTTTATGGGGTCTGGGGCAGCGCCCCAAAAAATTTTGGTTTTGGACCCTATGTTAGGTTGGTCAGACCCACTTATGGTTTTGTGCATGATTTTCGCACATGTTTTTTTGGACACAATGGTTTTCGGTCCATGGTATTGGATGCGATGGTTTTTGGTCCATGGTATTGGACGCGATGGTTTTTCGGTCCATGGTATTGGATGCTTCAGCATGTATAAATATTTATTGTAACATTGAAAGGAAAATAATGAAAAATCAAGCTAGTAGTCCCGGTTTTGGGACCCAGTGTAAAAGTCTTTGTGTATATGTGTTTTATGTGTTATGTTCTCACATGGTTTATTTTCTGTGTTTTATAATTTGTATGCAAGTAATTCATGTATGGGGTTAAAACCTACAAATGGGAGGTGTTGATGTTGTACTAGGAGTTAAATGGCTACAATCCTTGGGTACAATAGCTTTTATCTTTCAAGAACTTTTCATGAAATTTTATGCTGAAGGAAAGGAAGTTGAATTAAGGGGTATTGCATGGAAACCGGGAAAGATAATCAGCTCTAACGGTATGACAAAGCTTCTTAAAAAGGAACAACGAGGTGTAATTGCACAATTATGTTCGCTAGATGTTTCCACATCGAAATCATCTATTTCTCCAAATCTCCAAAATGTATTGGACAATCATTCCACAGTATTTGAGACTCCCAAAGGTCTCCCACCTATTTGTGATCATGATCATGCTATTCATTTGATTCTTGTGAGTGTTCCTCCAAACATCAGGCCATATAGATATCCCTATTCCCAAAAGAGTGAAATTGAATGTATGGTTGCAAAAATGCTAAAGGATGGTATAATTCAACATAGCCAAAGTTATTTCTCTACTCCAGTAGTATTGGTGCACAAGAAGGATGGATCATGGTGCATGTGTCTGGATTATAAGGAAGTAAACAAGCTCACTATTAAAGATAAGTTTCCCAGTCCTATCATTGACGAATTATTGGACGAGTTGCATGGATCAATTTACTTCACCAAGTTGGATCTTCGTTCAAGATATCATCGAACCAGAATGAAGACTGAAGACATTCTAAAAACAACATTTAGAACTCATGAGGGTTACTATGAATTTTTGGTCATGCCTTTTGGCCTTACCAATGCACCTTCTACATTTCAAGGTTTTATGAATTCCATTTTCAAACACTTCCTTAGAAAATTTGTGTTGGTATTTTTTGATGATATACTAATCTACAACAAGTCTTCTTGGAAGGATCATGTTGAACATGTTACAGGGTGCTACAACTATTGGAGGAGAAACAATTATATGCAAAAAGATCCAAATGTTTCTTTGGAGTACAAGAGGTGGAATATCTGGGTCATGTTGTATCTAATGAAGGAATTAAGGTAGACCTTAGAAAAATTAAAGCCATTAAGGAATGGAAAATCCCCACATCCATAAAGCATTTGCAAGGATTTCTCGGGTTGACAGGGTATTATCGGAAGTTTGTTAAGAGTTATGGGAAAATAGCAGCACTTCTAACAACATTATTGAAGAAAGATGCATTTTCATTGACTCTAGAAGAAACAAAGGCCTTCAAACATCTTAAAGAGGCAATGTGCCAAGAACCCATCTTAGCTACACCAGACTTCACAAAAACCTTTATTGTGGAATGTAATGCTTCAGGAAATGGAATTGGTGCTATTTTAATGCAAGATGAAATATCCATTGCTTTTGAAAGTCGTCCAATCAAGGGAAAGTATTTACACAAAGCTATTTATGAGAAGGAAATGTTGGCTATACTACATGCACTTAAGAAATGATGACCCTACCTAATGGAAAGACACTTCAAGGTAAAAACGGATCATGATAGCCTTAAATACTTTTTAGAACAAAGGTTTTCCTTTGAAGAACAACAAAAATGGGTCACATAGATGTTGGGTTATGACTTTGAAATCATCTACAAAAAATTGAAGCAAAATGTTGTCGAAGTTGCACTCTCAAGAAAGGATGAGGATGTTGAAGCATTGTTGGTGCGCCATTTCTCTTATCCAACCAGATTGGATAAACGAAGCAAGGGAGGAATGGAAGAATGACGAAGAAGTGTGGGCACTTATTCGAAATTTACAACAAGATTCCAGTACTTCTGATACATTTAGCTAGAAAAATGATTCAATATGGTAGAAAGATAGCTTATACCTCTCTAATAATTCTCAACTCAAACAAAAGATTCTTCTGGAATTGCACGCTTCTCCCTTAAGAGGGCACTCAGGATTTTTAAAAACTTACCATAGGTTTAAGAAGGAATTTTTTTGGGATGGCCTTAAATCAGATATTCAAAAGTTTGTGGCGGAATGTTTGGTTTTCCAACAAAATAAAGCTGAAACAATTAAGACACGGAAGTGATGATTGATGCTATGTGATTCGTTCTCCACATTTCACTAGTTTCAATCCCACTTCTTCACCCCTGTGAGCATCACCTGATGCAATGAGTGCTAAGTGAACTATTCAAAAAATCATGAGAAATTAGTCAGTTACGACTACCTCTCATGGAAATGGTCATACGTGAATGAGTTACTTAACGCAGTTGAATACCAAAATGATATCTAATATAATACACTGCGTAAACCCCCATACTCATAATATATTTCAATGGCAAAGTTTTTATTGGAATCCTTAAAATAAAAGGAATATTTGGTAATATATTCCTTATTCCCTTTCATGCATTTCCGTAAAGTAATAAAATTTATGGAGATAGGTGTTTATTTATTTATTTTTCAAACACTATAGTTTACAACAATTTAACATAAGAGATTTTATGCTAGAACACAAGAAGGAACAAGATTTGAACAAGCTTTATTCACTTACAAGTAATTGAAGTGCAATGGTTACAAAGTATAACCCTTCTTGTGGTGGGCTACATTAGTAGCAAGAATTATTCTCTGCTAATTATCTCTGGTTCTTTAAAGGGTAATGGAGTAAGGTTAAAGAGATATGGTGCATGCACAGATTTATTGGATGCCATAAGTTGGGTATGCTCAATACAAGTTATAAAAGATAAATGATAGGTGAATGAATGGTAGTAACTTAAAATTTTGAATATTTATAATGTCAATATTTTATTTTGACATTTTTTTTAATAAAAGGTTCATTTAATATACACTTGTCACTTGAAGTGTAATTTCTTTTATAACTTTTTATCTCTGAAAAGTTACATGAATATGTGACCTTCCAAATTAAATTAAGACTTGTCCTTCAAATTTGATCGCTGGTCAGCATGAATGATGTGAGTGTGATATTATAGGTATTCGATACATAGGATGTCAATGTGATATTATCACCTTATTTTTTTATTTTTTTTTTCAGTCAATGTGATATTATCACATATTTATTTAGTTGGCTTATACTGGAAAGGGGATCTATTGTTATTATTATTCAATAAAAATAATATTTATTTTTAATTGTGTAGTTAAATTTATTAATTTATTTATATTTTATAAATAAAAATTTGTAATTTTTCAAGATGATATTTGTAATATTTTATTCTTCTAGTGTATTTTTACATGTTTATGAGTAATTACTAGTAGATACAACTTGAATGGATCTAATGATTAAGAGCATGTGTTTTCTCCTAAGAGGCTATAGATTCAAATCCAGAGGGGTAGAGTATGTATCTCTTCCTAGACTTGTCTCATACACCAATTTGGTGTATGTGTTGGCCTTCACGGAAAGTCATATCCTGATTCATCTTCAAAATGTATGCCGTAATGCCCTAAAGTAGGAAAGTCATATAGTGATTCATCTTCAAAATGTATGCCCTAAAGGAGTCTCGTATGGTGATTCATCTTCAAAATCTATGCCCTAAAGGAGTCTCGAAAGTCATAAAGTCATATCATGATTCATCTTCAAAATGTATGCCCTAAAGGAGTCTCGTATCGTGATTCATCATCAAAATGTATGCCCTAAAGGAGTCTTGGTGATTCATCTTCAAAATGTATGCCCTGAAGGAGTCTCGTATCGTGATTCATCATCAAAATGTATGCCCTAAAGGAGTCTTGAAAGTCATATTGTGATTCATCTTCAAAATGGATGCCCTAAGAGAGTCTAAGGATAAAGTGATCCAAAGGTAGCTTCAAATGGCAAGCTCGTGGGAAGCAAGAATGACAACCTTCACCAAGTAAGAAAGAAAACCTTTAATAGGAAAGTAACAAAGACAACCTTCATCAAGTAAGAAAGACAACCTTCAGTAGGAAAAGACATATCCTAATTCAGGAAAGTAAGAAAGACAACCTTCAACAAGAAAAGAAATATAATGATTCAAGAAAGTAAGAAAGACAACGTTCAACAGAAAAAGACATATATTGATTCGAGAAAGTAAGAAAGGCAACCTTCAAGGGGAAATATCCTGATTCATCCCAAATAAAGTAAGAAAGAAAACATATATTGATTCAGGAAAGTAAGAAAGACAACCTTTAGTAGGAAAATACATATATTGATTCAAGAAAGTAAGAAAGACAATCTTCAGTGGGAAAAGACATACCTTGATTCATCCTGATTAAAGTAAGAAAGAAAACCTTCAGTAGGAAAACACATATCCTGATTCATCCTCATACTTCAGCCTCCAAAGATCTTGTGCAACCCACAATTGACACACCTTTGGCTTCAATGGAGAAGCAACCTTAGGACTATGATCTTTCAGATAGTGAATGTCTCGTACTCCACATACCTTTGGCTTCAATAGAAAAACAACCTCAGGGCTCTGATAGTTCAGATAGTGAATATCCTGTACTCTAAGGAGGCAAGGGCGATGAAGTGATGGAGCTTTCTTTGAAAGACGAAGATATGACATGTTCCTCAAATATAATTAGTAAATCTATAGAGTGAGTAGATATTTATAAAAAAAAGGAAATTAAGAAAAACCTTTAAACACTTATAGTGTTTGATATCGTAATATATCACACGTGATACTACAAAAAATTCCAATATAATTTTTCTTTTTTAAATATTAATAAAAATCAATGATGAAATATTACCCCAAAATTTTTTTAATAACAATAAATATAAATACAACTAAAGACATATATATAAAATAAAAACACAATAATTGCAAACAAAAACAATTGATACATATGAGCGATGCAGGCTTATTTGACTATGCGTTCTCTATAGCTTTTCGAATATACACTCGTCGCCCATAAAGAAAGCTTCCACCAGTAACGAACGGAAGAAAAGTGGGACACCCATTAGTATTATTAGCACTGGGTAATAAAGTTGCCTGCTCATACAAACGAATAATGGTGACATCTTAAACGTAGAAAAAGCACCATTATAATTACTTTCATTGTCAGGATAATAATAATAAAAAAAGGAATCCTTATTGGATTGTCTTTCATATGACCAATGAAAAAACCATTCAGAATGATAACTTAAACATACTTAAGATACCAGTATCACTGCATTTTCCAGTATTAGATTACTCGGAAAAGTGGCTTCTTATGAGTTGGCAAAATGGAAAATTTTATCCACCATACTCTAACGTAAGGCTTGCGTGTACCTTCTAGGCGGAGATAATGGAATATGACGTCAGTGATGTGGATATAAGAGGCATGTGGATACCCCATTGCATGATGGATATGCCAAAAGAAAATATTAAAAATATAAAATATCCACCTAGCCTTGAAGTGACCCATACAACTTACAGTGGCCTTTACACGATTCATTGAAATCCTGCACATAAACTACCCTAAAATCCTGGCCATTACCCATTTCGGCGAAATTCCTGTGGATAACCCACCCACAAACTCTGCCGACACCACCATTGAAATGATGACGAAAGCAATAGAGAACCATGTGACTGAAATTCCGCTTCGAATTTGAGGATAATATTTACAGTGTGGTAGAAAATATTCACCTAAAATTATCGCTGTAAATCGTTAAAAGGAATCAGCCTGGAAAACTCATTATAAAAGGTCAACACATCTAGTGGAGATAACAGCAAGATTACCCATCCCTAATCTCTGCGTTTGAGTCCTTTTCAAAGCGATGGAAGGAAAGACGCAGTGTAGGAAAAGGGCCATTACATTCCATGGGGCTTCCCTAGTGGTCCTGGTGATCACAATCTGCGGAGCCCTGTGGCTTCCTCTGATTCATGCTGAAGATGTATCCTCCATAGAATTACAAGACCCAATGGAGAGCGTTGAAGCCGTTTGTAGCAAAACTCTCTATCCAGAGCTCTGCTATAACTCTCTCTCGCCTCGTCTGGGATGGTCTAATGCTGCACAACTCAACATGTTTCTTCACGTTGCTCTAATGGTGGCCATGGAGGAGGCGAACAAAGCTTCCGCCCTCGTTCTTAGATTCGTTCAGCAAACCAGTGCTCTCCAAGATTGCATGGAGCTCATGGATATTACGAGGGATCAACTTGATAGCTCTATATCACTTTTGAAACGCCATGATCTAAAGGCATTCACGCGTGAACAGGCCGGCGATTTACAGACGTGGCTCAGCGCCTCAATCACCAACCAGGACACTTGCTTGGACGGAATTTCGGATTACCCAAAGAGCGTGGCTAGAGTTCTGGTTGAGAGCAGCGTGCAAAACTTGAGGAAGCTCGTTAGCAATTCTCTGGCCATAGCAAAGGTTGCGCACGAGTCAAGAAGGCCCGATCCATCTCCTGAGCTACGCCTCCCGTCCGATTCCATCAAGGATGATTTTCCCTCATGGCTATCTGCGGGAGATCGGAGGCTCCTACGATCCTCTCCAAACGACGTAGTGCCGAACGTGATCGTGGCTCAGGATGGCTCTGGAAATTTCAAAACGATTTCACAAGCCATAGCGGCGGCCCCAGAGAAAAGTGGTAAGAGATATGTGATCAAGGTGAAGAAGGGAACGTACAAGGAGAACGTGGAGGTGGGTAAAACGAAGACTAATATCATGTTGATTGGAGAAGGCATGGAGGCCACAATCGTTACGGGGAGCAGAAATGTGATAGACGGATCCACCACTTTTAATTCCGCCACATTCGGTAAATCACTAACCCACTTCTAAATCTTTCATAAATTCAGTTTTCCGGATCACAATCTCAGAAAATCCTTAAATCCTCACGTTCCAGAGAATTCATCACGCCTTACAGATGAGAACTTTCCCTTTTTTGAAATTGATGCAACTATGTTTGACTACTTGAGTCCTTCAAGAGCTAATATTCTTAAAATGTTTGAATGCAGCTGCTGTAGGTAAGGGGTTTATGGCACAAGACATGGCGTTTGTCAACACAGCAGGACCAGACAAACATCAGGCGGTGGCTCTTCGAGTAGGATCAGACCAATCAGTGTTATATCGATGCAAGATTGCAGCGTACCAAGACACATTGTACGCGCATTCTCTTCGCCAATTCTACAGCCAGTGTAACATTTTGGGTACAGTAGATTTCATATTTGGGAATGCCGCAGTGGTGTTTCAAAGCTGCACTCTTGTGCCCAGAAAACCCGGTGCAAATCAGAAAAATGCCATCACAGCACAGGGCAGAACTGATCCGAACCAAAACACAGGAACTTCCATCCACAACTGCAAGATCTCTCCCCATGCCGACCTTGTTCCGGTGAAAAGCTCGTTCCCAACTTATCTGGGGAGGTCGTGGAAGGAATATTCCCGAACGGTTTACATGCAATCGTACATAGATGGCGTCATTCAGCCTGCGGGCTGGCTGGAATGGGATGGAGCTTTTGCTTTGAAAACTTTGTATTATGGAGAATATATGAATACAGGGCCAGGCTCCGCTACTGGAAACCGTGTGAAATGGCCTGGCTATCGGGTGATCAAAAGTTCTCAAGAGGCTAGCAAATTTACAGTGGGAGAATTCATACAAGGAAATTCCTGGTTGCAGTCCACTGGCATCGACTACATCGACGGATTGACAAATTAGCGACGTCGCCAAACTTTTGAAGAAGTTCCTCTGTGTCTGTAGTTCGCTTTCAACTTTTGAAGAAGATCGTCTGTGTTTGTAGTGTCTGTATTTCGCTTTGAATAAGATCGTCTGTGTCTGTAGTGTCTGTATTTCGCTTTGAAGAAGATCGTCTGTGTCTGTAGTGTCTGTATTTCGCTTTGAAGATCGTCTGTGTCTGTAGTGTCTGTATTTCGCTTTCTATCGTTTATGTAATGTATCCATAGAACGTTCTATGGAGTAATGATAAAATAAAATCATATTGAACTTTAACGAGAGGGTATCGCTAGGTTTCTTGATTTTTATTTTACTATTGGCGTTTTGCTTTTTATTTTAATAAAATATTTTAATGTCATGGGTTATAGCTATTCCAACCAATAATAAAATTGTAAAATAAGTTTTATGAATATTTGTTTAAAATTATAAAATAAATTTTATAAATATTTGTTTAATTTTTTCTATTAATTTTTAATATAATTAAATATTTTTTTTTTAGTAAATAAAGGTTATATATATGTACAATTGATATTGAAAAGAATGATAACATGTTAATAATTATTTATTTAATATTGAATGATAGCAATTTTTTTATATAATGCCTGTATTATAGTACACATGTCATATCGTTATAGAATAAATTGATATAATGAGAGTTATACAAATTGTACACATGTTATTTTTACATTTTTTTTCAAATTTATATTTTTTAAATTATTTTTTTGTAAATTCAAAAATCAAATCCATAAAATTTGTTTATTCAATACTTTACACCAATGAGAAAATTGAGTTTTTGAATATAATTACAAAACATTTATGTTTATGGTACATAGTAATTAATATATAATATTATTTTTCAATTTATTTATATTTATTGTACATAATAATTAGAGATATAGTACATAGTAATTAATAATAGGGTGCACAAAAATCAATTATTGCCATCATTATACAATAAAAGGGGAGACATTTTAACCAATCATATTTGAGATAAATAGAAATAAATTGCATTTATAAATAATAAATTTAATTTGATAATGTTAAACTTTGGATAATTTTTAAATTTTTTAGGTCAAATATAAACTAATAGCAAGTCAATGAAAAGTTGAATGCATTGTATCCTGCCAGGGAGAAGTATGATAAATAGTTTCTTAATGTATTGTGATTGTGATAGCAACTCTCATCCATTGTGATTGTGATAACAATTTTGATTGAAGCAAAATTTTAAAATTTTAGATTAAGTTTGAGCATAAGTTGGACAAATTTATTATTTTTTTCTTTGTTATCTTGTCACAAAATTTATAGATTTTTGAATTTTATGAATTGAGCAATGTCCAATTTTATTATGTAATTCATGAAAATTTGTTTTTTATTTTAACAATGTTTATTTTCCTTCTTTATATTATTTTAACAATGTTTATTTTCTTCTTTATATTATTTCAAATAAAGATAAAAATATATTTTTGACTTTTTAAACTTAAATAAGATTTTTGTTTTCCTTTTTCCCTTTAACTTTTTAAGTGTCACAAAAATCATATATTTTTGTATTTTGTGAAATGACCAATATCCAATCTCATTATGAAGTTCATGAAAATTTGTTCTTATTTTAACGAAGTCTTTTTTCTTCTTTATATTATTTCAAATAAAAATAAAAAGATATTTCTGACTTTAAAATATTAATAATAATAATAATTATCTATTTTAATTTTTTCCCTTTATTCCACACACACTTTCTCCTTAATTTTTGATAATTTTTTTTAATATTTGTCTTTTTTCCTTAGTAAACTCCATCTAAAATAACATATTCTATATTTTCCATCAAATCTTATTCCATTATTATGTATTATATTTCTATCCATTTTTAGAGTATCTTATTTATCTTTACATTATTGGTATCTTATCCTTATTTGCGCTATATTTTTATTTATTATTTAATATCATAAAAATTAATAACAAATTTGGTTATAACATTTAAATATTTAAATCTAATTTAATAATTACAATATAATTTATTTATTCTTTTTTTAATTATTATATGAAATTACATTTG
>APFE030899240.1:0-13168 GCA_000404065.3 Pinus taeda
ACACCCCACTCCTTATAAAGTATCGTGGCTTCAGAAAGGCCATCAAATTTTTGTAACTGAACAATGTCAAGTTGAATTTCAGATTGGTACTTATAAGGATGTCATTTTATGTGATGTAATGCCGATAGATGTATGCCACATATTGCTAGGGAGGCCCTGGCAGTTTGACCGAAATGTCATACATGATGGCAGAAGAAATAATTATACTTTGGAGAAAGATGGGAATAAGCATACACTACTGCCGTTGAAAGCTGAAGATAATAAAGAAGCACTTGGGAACAACGTTACGTTGATGAATGAGAAGACCCTGTTGCATGAAGATGAGAAAGGTAAGGAGATGCATCTTGCTGGTGTTGGCAAACCCAAGGTAATTTTAACTTCTACAAATTTAGAATATTTACCTGAAGAAATTCAGAATTTCTTGAATGACTATGCTGATATTGTTGTGGATGAGTTGTTACCCATCAGGAGTATTAGTAACCATAATGATCTAGTACCTGGAGTCAGTTTGCCGAATAAAGTAGCCTACAGGGTAATGCAGGAAAATGTCGAAGCTGGAACACAAGTGAAAGAGTCGATGGATAAATGGCTAATCAGTGAAAGCCTTAATCCATGTGCTGTGCCAATAGCACTCAGTCCGAAGAAAATCCAAGTAGATGTGAATGGGCTAACTCCTAGAAGCATATTTGAGGGAGATGTCAAAAGATGGCGGAAATGCAGTAGCAAAGACAAGCAGCGAGCAGATATGAGGAGGCGGAAAAAGGAATTCCAAACAGGTGATTTAGTTAGGTATTGCCGAAAGGTACCTATACTAAAAGCCAGAAGAAGAACCACAAAGAGACGCCATAACAGACGAAAGCCCAAAGCAGGAAAAAGGAGAAAGAAAGCGCTAAAGCGAACCAGGAGTCAGGCTCATTATCAGTATTTGACCAAGTGGAAAGAGGAATGAGTAGAGAACGTCAACGGAGCTACAGAGAATGGGGATCAACTCCAAACAACTACAAGATCAGTTTTCTTCCCTGAGAGTCTGATGCAGGAGCATCGGACTTGGCCAGCAATGTGGAAAATTGTCCACATGTTGTGGCCTGACAGGGTGAATTTCGTTCACGATTTGTTCAAATCCAGTTTATTGAGGAGGGCGACTTCTCAAATAATTAGTTATTATAGTGATAAGATTTATTAAAACAGGTGTGTGCGAGCGCCAATAGGTAGGAGATTTTATTGTTAAGATTTTTAAAATTAGAATATTGTGTAATTAATTTGTTAGTGGAGTTAATGTGAGGGAGTGATAATAAACAGATAGATTTCTTCGTGAAGAGATAGGTTAGACAGGTTGTGATCTGGTAGAGCGAAAAAGCTCAGAAGCTTATGAAAAACTGTGTCGAGTGTAATAGAAGTGTGGTGTGGCTGTTGTATGGGCGGAAAGCTCCGGTTAATAAAGAAGACTGTGTTTTGAAGAAACCCAGAAATCGTTCTTGGTGAAATTGCATCAAAGCAAATATCTGTTTTATTAGTGATTATGAATAAAAAAATAGTGTTTGTGCCCAATGTGTAAATGGTGTGTAGATTAATGCAATTCCCTAAATTGATTCAAACTGTGGTTTCAATTTACATATGTTAGAATATCTGTGTTATGACAAATGGTTTATGAAGGTTTGTGAATGGAATCTCTTTCCACAGAGAATAACTAAGAATAGGCTGCGCGGATTTGTAGAGGCAACACCGGATTTTGGAGATGCGATTCCTAAAATCTCGCATCAAAATCCCGAGTAATGTTAATCGATTCGAACTGTTGTTCAGAACAAGAAAGGATATGTGGTAACAGATTAGGGGGATACTCATTTGTTTGTGCCAGCAATTCCAGCGTTGCAGAGAATGCCAATTTACTTTGCCAGATCAGAAAAAAAAAACAAGTAGTTAATTTCGATGGCCAGAGGCGGGGTATGGACCAGCGTCTTTCTGCGTTTTATTTGTTTTACTATTCATTTATTCAGATAGAGATACATTGAGGACCTGCGTTGTCCCATAATTATAAAACAGAGGTATTGTGAATGTTCTTTTCATTGTTTTGAGTGTGGCCTTTGATGCGTGTGTTAAAAGCTGTGGGGTGCTGCGTATCGGTGGATACAAATGAGTTGTTCCTTTTTTGTAATGGGATTAACATTAACATAATGGTAATAGAACGATTCTATTTTTTTTGTTTGCCCGAACGGGTATCATTTTGTTTGTGCGTTGAGAAAGGATGCAATGACCGTGCTTATATAATACCAATAAGAAAAAACCCAGTTCGATGGAAAGAAATCAGAGGTTCTGTTTGATAGCCGGCAGTTTCAGGTTAAAAAAAGATTGTTTTGTATCAAACTGGAGTCTGGTGTTTGAAGCATAATTTATTGATCTCAGCGCAGGTGAATTTTATTTTAGCTGTGTGGAAAATATATTTATTGATCTCAGTGTAGGTGCATTAGCATGCTCCATGAATTAAATCCCATGTGATTTCATTGATCACTTTCACCTACTGATTGATGGGTTGGCCTAGGAACTGTTCCTCCCCTTAGGGTTGGAAGGAATTAACATAGTTTGGAAATTACCCTCCCATATCTAAGCTTGGTAACTTGTTTACAAATCATAATCTAGAAAGACATTTGAATGTAACGTTTGTGTGAAGTACTTTGGTGCCTTTTACATTAAATATGGCCCACTTTGATACTCTTTATGGTTCTGCACCTATGATGTTGATCTCACTTGATTTTGTGTGTGTGTGATAGATATGTGCTCCTAGGTACAGTTGCCATCCCTTGAGGGATTGTGTGAAGCTTCTCTAACACTTTAGAGAGGACATCCAACCCAACTTGATGACTCCCACTAGGAATTTATTGTTGGCCGCAATGACCTTGAGATTCCTTTAGAACAGTCGATGACACCCTTCTCTTCCTGTAGGCCCTGAAATGCTACATACCAGAGTTAGGGTGTTGATTCAAGAGCTGATGCCCCAATGATGATAGGACACCCCTAGGTTAGCATTGCACCTTCTAGATGGGTGTTTCATTGTCTTTTAGGAAAGTTGATGATGATGATGACTTGAGGCCCCTCTAGAGGGAATGGTACATTGCTTTGCATGATGACGTCATGCCCTACCTCAATGACATCCCCTTCATGTGGCTTGGATTAATGACATGAACTTGTTTTGATGACGTCTTGTTGAGGAAGCCTTGCTTGATGATTGGACACTTTTTGATGAGATGTGACTTTTGGGGTGAGATGCACCTCCTTAGACCATCCATGGCACCTCTTGATTAGAGAGACACCTTTTGAAGGATGATATCACCCTTGGAGGGATTTTAGCTCACATGTGTGGGTTAAAAGAGGTTTTTTATTTTTATTTTAATGTCTTATCATTTGACTTCGCTATCTTTAGGGGTTGGCTTGTGGCCTATCCAACTTGTAATCATGATTAATTATTTTAAGGTTTTAGTCTAATTTTGGAGAAAATGGCTTGTTTGCCCTCATATAATAGAGGAAAGTCGATTTCTCTTTAAATTGTTGTGACCTAAGTAACTGGATTTGTCCAAATCCCTTGTCGAATCTGAATCTTGCGAATCGGATACAAGTCGCTAGGAATTCGAATCCCAGAACAGGATTCGACGTGGCTGTATGGGATTCGTACAAATCCTGTACGGGCACATCGAATCCTGATTCTGGGATTCGAGTCCCCTAAATATGACTTCCACGGACTTAAAAACACGTTGTTCTTTTTTGTTTTCACCTTATTTCTCATTCACTTTTGCATAGTTTGAGCTGTGGGAAAGTGGCCAAGGAGCTAAGGGTTTGGGGCAAGGAGCTAAGGGAGAAGAGCGCTCGACAAGGAGATTCAAGCACCAGGTAAGTGCATTTCAGCTCCATTTTTTTTGCATTTCTTATTCTATTACAACAGTTTGTATATGATTTTTTGTTTACAAATTTGTGCATGTTTTGTTCATTTTTTTTACAGTATTCATGGCTCAATCAAAGGCAGCAGTTAGCGGGAAAAGGAAGGGGAAGAATGTCTCCATTGAAGATGCCCCTCCTCCCCCAATATCATCAGAGTCTGCTGCAAGTAATGTTGAGGGAAGAGGATGACCTAATGACAACATTGAGAAATACCCCTTGTGGAAATATGTCAGAAGAGAGGATGGGACAAGCACCAAGGGGAAGGGAGGAGGCAATGTGCAATGGAGATGAAACTTTTGTCACATTGCTTTCAAAAGCACATATTTCCGTGTGAAAGGCCATTTGTTGGCTTTACTGGGTTGTGGAATTGGAGCTTGCAAAGCTGTTCCTTTACAAAAGAGGAAATAAATGGAAAAGGAGTCCACTGTTGGTACGGAAAATGTGGTTGCAAAATTAAGAAAAGCCAAGAATGAAGACCCCCTTTCATTTTTGAGGAAAGGCACCACCAAATTACCATTTGAGAGTTATATTGGGGGACAAACAGCAAAAAGAAGAGGAATTACACTTGGTCCAATGGATAAGATTTTTCAAAAAGAGAAACGGGAAGAGCTTGATCTCACCATTTCCTTCTTTTTCTATCAAAACTTCATATCATTTAATGTTGCACGCTCACTTTTATTTATTGAGATGTGTCGAGCTCTAACTCACGGGTCTCCATCGTGGTATGTGCCTCCTGGTTCAGAGAAGCTTAGAACCACATTGTTGACTAAGGAAAAAAAAGAGGTGCAAAAAATGCTTGAGCCTATTGTAGCATCATGGCCAACATCTGGGGTTAGCATTGTTTTTTATGGATGGACAGATCCAACACGACACCCAATCATCAACTTCATGGTGCCTTCCTTGAATGGTCCAGTTTTCTTGAAAGTAGTGGATACACTTGGAGAATACAAGGATGCACAATTTATTGGTGAGTTATTTATTAAAGTTATTGAAGATGTAGGTGTTGATTCTTGTGTGCAAATCATTACAGATAATGCACCTGTTTGCAAGGCTGCTGGCATGATTGTGGAAGCTAAAAATCCACAAGTGTTTTGGACACCTTGCATTGTCCATTCATTGAACTTAACACTGAAATCCATTGCCTCTGATGTGCTTTGGATTGGTAACTTTATTGAGGATGTGTGACATATCCGTAACTTTGTGCAAAATCATACAAATGCCCTCACTATCTACAAGGAGTACACATATATATATCATTATTGAAGATTGTTGATACATGGTTTGCCTCTTCATTCATGATGTTGAAGAGGTTGAGGGAGGTCAAGGCCGCTCTTGGGTCCATGGTTATTTCTGATTTTTGGTCTTTTTGGAGAAAGACAGATCAGGTAGCCTCTAAAAGAGTGAAGGACACAGTGCTAGATGATGCTTGGTGGGAGAGGGTAGATCTAATTATTTAGATCATGGACCCTATTATTTCTTTGCTTCGATTTGCAGATACAGATAAACCCATCCTAGGAGATGTTTATGAGGGATGGGATTCCATGATTGCGTCTGTGAAGAGCATTATTCTACAGAGTGAGTGCCCCGAGTATGAGACATCACCAGAGGCCTTCTGTGATACTATACAGGATATTCTTGTCAGCAGATGGGACAAGAATTGTACACCTTTACATTGTTTGGCTCACTCATTGAACCTAAAATACTACAACCATGCGTGGCTGAATGGTGGACCTTCCGCAGATTCCTTCTTCACATGGATGGTGAAATCTCACAGGGGAGGAAAGAGGCATTTAGGCGGGTTTTTCAGGATAGTGCATTTCTTGATGAGGTGGAGGATGCCTTTGCAGTGTTTCCATTGGCACTGGTTGATTTGTAGGATACGATGTGATTAGAGACAGGGGGCTAATAAGCCCTATTCTTGGTGGACAAATCATGGGGAAACAAGCCCTCCTTTTCAGCAGTTAGCCATGAGGCTCCTCTTTCAGGTGACTTCATCCTCTTGTTGCGAGAGGAATTGGAGCACATATGGGAATTTGTATAGTGTGAAGAAGAGCAGGCTTGAGCAGTCCAGGGCAGAGACAATGGTGTATGTGCACACCAACCTTCGTCTTATTTACAGGTAGAGGGAAGAGTGGTTGAGGGGAAAGACAAAGATGTGGGATGTCTTTCCTAATGATATGGGTTTGGATAGCAGTGTTGAGTTGGCATTGGCCAACATGGATCTCAATAATCCAGTGTTAGAGCCTGTTAGATTTGATGACAGTGATATTTTAGAGGGGTCATCCTCCACACCAGCAAATGCAGAGGCGACTATGGATACAGGGGAGGAGGAGGATGCAGAGGAGAGCAGTGGTGACCATGATGATGAGGACATTGATGCTGATTCTGATGATGACTCTGAGGATTGATGACTACCTATTGCCTTAAGGCTTGTATACCTGTAGTTGTTTTATATTTTCTATTTTTATTTGCCATTGGCATTGCACCAGCACTACCCTATGTTAAACATTTTGATTTGAATGACTTAAATGAGAAAATACAGTTGTCAGTGTCTTTATCTTACTATCTTGTAGTTGTAAGTTTGTCTTAATTATGAATTATGAATCATGGTTTATGTGACCAAACTGGCATGTATTTGAATTTTGTATGTACTATGCTGCTAATAGATGAAGACTATGTTTGAAATACAATGAATTTGTATCATTAATTAGAATTTGTGTAAGAAAATATCTAATTTTTAGTATACTATATATATAATTTTAATAAAATAATATATAAACGATTCTACGTGTCCTGTTGGGGGTCAACCGTGTCCGATCCGACACTTGAATCCCCGAATCCTACGAATCCCAAATCCCATGTCAGGGTGACTTAGTAAATATAACTTTATTTTTTAAAATATTATTTTTATTTTTTTTTAATAATTTTATTTTTGATTTTTTATTTTTTTATTTATTTTTTTTTCAGATCCTTTTTTAATTATATTATATATATATATATTTTTTTTTAATAATTTTTTTTTGACTTCTTATTTCCGGTTGTGTATATATAGAGTCCCTTTTTTTATTAATTTTTTTTGAATATATATATATATTACTAAACTTTAAAGGTATTGGATACAATGGTAGATCTACTTGGCCCTCAAACCTCGGCCTTTAACCTCGGCTTGCTGCTAGATCTACTTGGCCCTCAAACAATCATGAGAAGATGCTAAACCAAGATCCTTTCTCCTTCACCGTGGTTTGCTCCTGATCTGCAGTCAAGTTCAGATGTGCTTCCTTAGATTCGTTGCTCGTGGATGATCCTTTGAGGTCTCACATGCTCCCTTATTTATATGTGTCTTGAGGCTAAACGACCAACCCATTAGGTAACACAAAACTTGCCAAGCCTACCTCCTTTTTGTGCCACTTTTACCCACACATATAAAGCAAAATTGGTATCTTGCTTTGTAGACCTCTAATGTTAGTGCTTGAAGTTGCCCCTTGCTCCTCGAAGGGTCCTCTTCCATCTCCAAGAGTCAAACTAACAAAAGTCAACATGATTTTGGCCCAACTCCTTTGGGTGCAAAACCCCCACATTGGGTTCTAAGTCCACAAACCACTTTTGTGGAGCCCATTCCTTCAAAACCCTGAACCCTAGGGCTTGGAGTACCCTCCAAGCTACAAATCTCAACACAATGTGCCTGGGGAACCTTGGTGGGGTCAATAGTCAAAACTCCACTTTACCAACCAATCAACCAACCCCCGTTGACACCCATTTCATATTAAAATTCCATAAATATAAATGTATTTTATGATTTTTTATTCTAGAATCTATAATTCACTTTTATTTCATTTCAAAATTTCAATATTTCAACATTCATAATGGTTGATGGGGAAAATGTTGCAGTGGGTTTCGTATAGGAGGTGATAGATATGGTTACAGAGGCTATCAAAAACAAATATATGCGAGGATAAGAGTAAATGCATGCCTCTTTGGAAATGTTTGACGCTAGGTATGATATACAACAGTATTGCTCATTGCATGGTAATGGGTATTTTTAAACCTCGACATAAATTTTGATAGCACTAAATTCAATGAGTATGAAAATATTACTCGAGGCCTTTTGACTTGCATCGAGAATTGTTTCCTCTTTGAAGTAATTCAAAGTTGCACAAGTAGACAATTACAAGATTACATGGCCCTTGTACAATTGTTTGCCTTTACTAGTGCAATTTGAGAAAGTACATATTCTTTGTCAAGTACAAATTCTGAATTCTTAAAATTTGATGTAAATTTATTTCTTCTCATCTCTGATGTCCTTTATTTGTTTTTTAAATTTGATATGGCATATTGACCTCAGCACTTTCTCAGTCTTTGGTGGAAAAATTTCGCTAGTGATATCCCTAAACTAATGAGATTTTCCATTTGCATCTTATGTTAAACCTACCGTGAGAGTATGTTCAAGAAAAGTCACCCTAAAATGCACAATTACTAATTAGTTAATATCTATGTTGCATGAAACTTCTAGGAACCTGGCATTTCAAGCCGTACCCGTACTTGAAACTCTGAAACTTGATCATCATATAGACTTGGTTTTCCTTCTAAATTGTCCTTCTAAATTGTCATCTATGGGTCTTATTCCCTTTTTTCCTGCAGGATAATGTGTTATTCACTTAATGGTTGAGACATTTTATTGGTGTATTGTTCAAAATGAAGGAGATGTGTGTGTGTTTTTCAAGGGAAATCACTCTCTCTCTCTCAGCCTGAGGGTGAGAGGGAGGGTCATTACTACAATATTCATAGGCACGTAGCCATTAGAACAATATTTCTCATCATCATGTCATTCATAGGGAATTGAATTTGGGTGGGGGAGATAAAAACCATGCTGCCGAACCACCCGAGATAACCCCAATTGAAAGCACATAGACACACACATGTTTTGCCCCAAAAAGAGATTTCCAGCTCAATTGATTTGATCCCTATAGACACTTGATAGATCTTGGGTTAAAATGGATTTTCGCTGGTATATTATTGAAGGCATCAACTTAATTATTCTTGTGCTGTTACTTGTGCCAGACAAAATATTGAAGTCTTATTATAATTACTATGTGATGATTTACTTGATTATTTTATGAAGTGGATCCCAAGTTAAGTCATGAGGCTATTAGGAAGTCTAAATAACTCGGGTGAACAATTGTGTTTTCCAACTATCATTTGTATAAAAAGGTATCCTTTTTTGATTTGAATCACAGGTTCATGGTAAATCCTTTGTTTTATGAGTGATGATTTGATTGTTCTATTTTACTGTCATTCCAATTTGGTGACCTAGGGTTGATCTGTTCTCAATATCACTTTTCCTTTTTCTGTTTCCATGTTTTAACTGCTTGTTTTGGGAACTAATCTTTGTCTGAATTAATGTAGATTTCTTGTAAGACATGTGGGAACAGTCTGACAACTTATTTGTTTTGCTGTTTTGTATTGGTTGTTATGGTTAATCTATTTCTTTTTTAAAAGAGGCCATAGTGGGTTTTTTTGTAATCAATCTCGTGTTTGAGGACTTTCTGAAGAGTAGTAATTATATTGTTTAGATCTCCATCCATGCTTGAAAACTTCTTCTAAAAATGACATCTTGCATATGTAGTTTTATTTGCTTCAAGTACTTTGCTTGTGGAAGTACTGACCTCTGATGATCACATTTTGGGTTGCTTTGGTCTCTAGATGTCTTGTTCATACATTTGGATGACCAAATGGACAGCAAAACTTTAATTGGAAGTTATGTTTGTACTGAGATTCCTGGAGAATTCAAGTGGCAGCCTGGTTCTCTTACTCAGGTTGAATTTATCTGCTACCTTCATTCAGTTGGAGTCCTTTAGAATGCTTCATCAACAATTTGTGCAAAAGTATCTGTTTGACACATTAATTCGTTTTATAAGTTGTATTCTGCATATGATGTGTTGCTTGTTGCAGGCTGTTGTCAAAGGCTTATGGGTTATTTTTGAAGATATTGACAAGGCACCCTCTGACATTCTTTCTGTTCTTACTGCTTTATTGGAAGACAGAAAATTACACATACCTGGTCGAGGAGAGGTATATGCGTGAAGTCTTTATTGCTGTTATTTTATAGATTCTAATTTACATACTACAGAGTGTAGATTTTTTCGATATGGCAAGTTTGCTGCTAGTTATGGTTGTTTGATTTTTCTAATTTTGATCAAACTCAGTTGTATCATTTTTACCAGTAGCTATATCCTTTGACAGGTTTAGGAGAATGGATTGGGAAATACTAAATAAGTTTTTACTTTTGTCATAGCATACTGGAAACTTTAAACAATGAAGAAACTAGTGCTCTTAATGCTTTATTGTTGGTGTCTGAAGGGAATGTTAAAGAGTGCCCGATTACTTCTCATGGATGTGCACAATAAATCTAATGCTGTACATGTTTTGTTCATAATCAATGTTGAATATGAAGTTCCTTTTCATAATCTCTTTGCCACCAGTTGGTGTAATAATGGCATATTCAGTAGGCATCAATAGGTGTGATAACAGCAGTATTCAGTAGCAGGTACAAGATTCCATTGGTAGTTTAGCCTATTATGCAATGTTGTACTTGTTCATAAGTAATGTTGTAATAATATTGTAGTCAGCCCATATGTTTTCTTGTTTGCATCTTTCTTCTTCTTGCATGTCAATGTTTACAATTGCACTATGATATCATTAAAATTAAACCACCAATTACTCGTTTTGAAACTCACCATTTGCTGTTTTGATAACTGCTAGTTTGAAAATCTTCATGAATGTGAATGATATGTTTCATGGTATGTAATCGTTGTTAGTGTCCCACGTCTTTGTTTTATTCTGAATTGATGATTATAAGCTTGCTATATTAGTATATCTATTAATAAAGTCCGTGATTGAAGAGTTTTTAGTTGTTAAAGTAATTGTTGAAGTAGTTCTTTATGTCCTGAAAATTTTGTTTGTCGATGTGGAAATTTGGAGAATATCCCATGGTTACATGACTAAAGTTTTTAATGAGTTGGTGTGCTATGCATTCTTTTGTTGGTTAAATTGCTTGTGTGTGAACTCCTACGAAATATTTCAATACTTATACATTTGTGGCTTGGAGTGACATATCTCCCTTAGAATTTGATTTTACTGATATACTGAAAGAAAATCTTTGACAAAGTTTGTCATCTTCCTTTCTTGGGTGTAACCTTTTACATGCTTGTTCCAGGAGGTCTTTAGCAATGCTAGAGTTTAAAAGGTCATCACATAGCCAATATGAAATCAAACAGTGAAGACTGTAAAGCATGTCTTCTTTTGCAAAAGTGAGAAGATATTGGAAAATAGATTCAGTTGTAAATTTCAAATATGTTTTCTGGTCGGGGAAAACCATGGGCAATGCTGGACAAAACCCCAGAACCAGTCAAGGTATCCAAAAGGATTGGGAGTTGAGACAAATTACAAGTGTCTGTAGGACGGCTGAATCTGAGAAAGTCTTGGATTTGGTGCATTTCAACTTTAGTTAGGTTTAGGTTATTCACCTCTAGAGTTCTTAAAGTCTTTTTCAGTGACTTATTTTGCCATAGTTTGCTAAAACTCTTCCTAACATTGGATACCTGTTAATCAAATATTTGTGGACCCTTTGCTCCTGTAGTTCATCAGCTTTTGGCTGACATTATTTTAAATGAGGTTCTTGGCGGACATAACCTTTTTTGACCTTTTTGAGTTTTCCGCATATGAGTATAAAAGTGTAGACTTTCTTGATAGCCTTCAAAATTTTGAAACACTTGGACAAATCCTAGAGTACAAAGTCAGTTTAGTGTGGTAGTTGATTTGGAATGGTGCTTCAAGGGGCAATGGGACGTAGAGTGGTCAATGAGATTGAAGCATTTTCAAAAGCTTGATATGACACATAAACGGCCATTTATTACTCATATTTGGGATTTCAGATGTATATGAATAAAATGATGGTACTTGCTTTGGATAGAAATAATCATCCAACTATTTCCCACATTTGCTCATATCATTGGCTTGGGGATAGTCTCTAGTGGCAGTGGCATGCTACATCATGATAAACTATCGTTAAAATTATTGTTAGTTTAGGGTGTCGTATTTAAATTGTACACCAAAGCCATGGTAAAGTTTTGTTAGAATTGCACTGGTTTCCTTGGATGCAATGTAGATTAAAATAATTATCTAGTGCCATTAAGAAAATTTACCATTCTAAAGAAGGATATGAAAAAGATAGGACACGACTGTTAGATTGACTTATTGAATATAGTGCAATAGAAGGTCATGGTTGAGTTTTATGTGATAAGATATCTCCTGTTACAAGACTTTTGTTCACACTTGTGAATTGAATATAGGTGCAAGTTTCTAAACTTGAAGAGGTTGGAATGGAGTAAATCAGGGTTTGCCAGCCAACTTAGAGGAAATAATATAAACGTCAAGCAAAGAGACCTCTTCGAAGTATCAAGAATGTCTTAACAATCTCTGCATTGATAATAACATGTTTTTTTCAGTGTTGTGAAAATCGCGATTCAATCGCGCGTTTTTGAAAAAATCGCGATTTTTTCCCCTTGGCGATTAAATCGCGATTTTTAAGGGAAAAAATCGCGGGAATTTTTTTTTTGCCGATTTTTTCGAAAAAATCGCGATTTTTTGGATAAAAAGCGGGAGGGCATGGGGCAGCGGGTGTTATAAGGAAAAAATGAAATTTTTTTTGCCCATTTGGACAGCGCGCGGCGGAGGAAGAGCTCTGAGCTGGGAGAGAGGGTTTGGAGGGCGATTTTGCCGATTCAAAGGGTCTACGCTCACTATTTCGAGAGGAGATCGCCATTTTCATCGTAGAAACAGTATGTAGGTTGATTTTTTTTAGTTTTCATTGTTTCAAAACAATGTTTTTCTATGTTTTTAATTTTTTTTTTGTTGAAAAACTTCATATGGGCACCATTTTTTTGTTTGTTTTCATTGTGTTTAAAGAATTGTTTGTATTTCTTCATTGATTTGGGATGGGTAGCTTGGTATGGCTATGGAAACCAAATTTTTTTTTTGTTTTCATGTTTTTTAAACATTGTTTATGTTTTTTCATTGTTTTTGGCATTTGCTTGCCATTTGGTTGGGTAACTTGGGTTTGGAAGTTTGGATTCTATCATTTTAGATATTTGTAACTTGTAATTTTGTAAATGGCAAATGCTAAATTGTAATCCTAAATTCATATTTCCTAATCCTTATTAATTTTAATTTTTTCCCATAGGTT
>APFE030899240.1:15158-39237 GCA_000404065.3 Pinus taeda
GGAGGAGGAGGAGGAGGAGGAGGAACAGGAGGAGGAGGTGACACTGCCTGCCCAGGCTACCACTGCCACCAGTAGAGGACGTGGTCTACCTCCTGTACCTCCTATTTCTAGTTCTTCAGCTAGTAGAGCACATCAGACTCCACTGCCCTCTCCACCAGCATAGGCACCAGCATCTACATCGAGAGGGAAAGGGAAAGCTATGCATTTTCTCGCAAGAGGGGCAGAGGAAATCAATAGGATTAGACTTTCATTTTATTGTATATGACATTATGACATGATGAGATACATTATCATATTTTTTGTTGATATTTTGAGGCTGAGTTGGGACTCAGGAGTCGGGACTTACTATTCAGGACATGATTCAATGTTATGTGTGATTTTAGCGCTAGAAATGATATTAAACATCTTATATATTAGTTTTTTATCATATTTATGTGTCTGTATTATTTTATGTTTCTAGATGGTTAAGATATTGAAAATTGAAAAAAATGAAAAAAAATGAATATTTTTGTTCCAAACGCTTTTTTCCCGCTTTTTTCCGCTTTTTTCCCGATTTTTCCGATTTTTTCATTTTTTTCCCCGCGCCGATTAAATCCCGCTCGCCCTTTTAACAACATTGGTTTTTTTTTCTTGTTTTTGTTTTTCTCTTTATTCTTGTTCGGTTTTTAGTTTCCTTTGAACAATTTTGGTATAACCTTTATTAAGATATTAAAGTAATATCTAGTACTTGCTTCATCTGAGCAATAATCCAATAAAATTCAGGAGATACTTAGAAAGTTGTTGTTGGCCTTTTTGTTTATAAAGGATAAATACTGTTAAAATAAGCAAATCAAAATACATGTCTTTGTCTGTGTATATATTCTATTACATATTAAAATGTATACAAAACTGCAAAAACTGCAGTTACATGTCATTCAAATTAGCAGTAGGTCCGAGGCATTCTTTACTGACATTCCATTCCCATCTTAATAGTGTTGGTGTTTTTGAGCCCATAAATTTAATTTAACAAGAAGAAAAATGCACAGACAAGCAAGAAACTGAAATTATAAATATTGACACAGGATATACATGGTAAAACCATGACAGTGTGTCAAGGAAACCTCCATGGGGCAAGGGAGTGGAATATGTTTATTAATCAAGGTGAAACTATGACTCTCCGATACATTTTACCTGTGAGGATACAATATTTTAATCAACAGGCATTATTACGAACTACCTATCATTATACAACTGCCTGATCAGTGAAAGAAGATTTATTGAGGTATATTATTACATTTACATAATTCTTTAATGTTGTCATTTTTAACAATCTCCAACTTGACAACAATTTTCCTAATCCCTTTCCCATGCCCCTTCATCATCTTTTTTGCAAGCTAAGAGAAGCCAAACACCACTGCAGCTTCTCTACCAAAACTGGTTTCGTGAAAATGTCTATACAATTCTTTTGTGTGTGGACCTTTTTGAGAACTACTTTGCTGCCATCAATTATCTGTCTTACAAAATGGTATTTGACATCAATATGTTTAGACGTGCTGTGATAAGCCGGATTAGTACCCAAATAAGACTCTGATTGCTGCAGAATACACTCATTTTCTCCTGCATACTTTCAATCTCACCCGGTAGACCCTTCAACTAAATTACTTCTTGACATGCATGTGAAGTAGCTATATCGCTATAAACATATCATGAAGTAGATCTCCTCTTGTCCAAGTCAGCAACATAATCTGATTCAACATATCCGCAGATTGAATCACCGCAAGCACTATATATGATACGAAGGTCACTTGTGCCACTCAAATACTGAAACACCCATTTCACAGCTCACCAATGTTCTTTTCCTGGGTTTGCCCTGAACCTACCGACAACTCCAACTGCATGTGAAATATCACATCTTGTAGACACCATCCCATACATTAAGCTACCTATTGCATTAGCATACGATACATGAGACATGTACCTTTTTTTTCATTAGTACTAGGACATAAACCCGAAGAAAGCTTAAAATTGGAAGCGAAAGGGACATTAACATGTTTCACGTTGTTCATCCTGAACTTTACAAGTATTTTCTCCATATACTTCTGAAGTGATAACCAAAGCTTTCCATTTTTTCTGTCTTTGTGTATCTCCATGCACAAGATCTGTTTTGCGACTCCAAGATCCTTCATGTTAAACGTCCTAGCAAGTTGAGCCTTTAACCTGTTGATCTCTCCCATGCTTTTGCTTGCAACAAACATATTGTCAATGTACAAAACCAAGATAACGAATATACAATTGAAACTTTTGAAGTACACACAATGGTCATATACACTTCTAGTAAAGTTTTGGCTCAACATGAAGGAATCAAACTCCTTGTAGCATTTCCTGAGTGATTGTCTGAGGCCATACAATGATTCTTGAGCTTGCAAACTAATTTCCTACTGTGATCTTGTACAAAACCTTTTGGATGTTCCATATAGATATCCTCATCCAAATATCCATGAAGAAAAGTTATTTTAACATCTAACTGCTCTAACTTGTTGATTTTCCAATAGTTCTCCATATTGGTAATTATTTCTTATGATTCTTCATAGATTAATCCTTTTCTTACATTTATTTATATTATGCATCACAAGATAATTTCTCAGAGAACTTCAACAATAACAATAATCCAAAAGATCATAAACAGACAACCACACACAAGAATACAACATTTTACCTTGGGAAAATGTTAAAATTGGCAACTAGGGCCAAATTCCATGTGGGTCACCTTATTTATGGCAGCTGATATTTTTCCTAGATCCCTCTCGTCGAGAGGTGTAGGATTGATCTAAAGATCATCCAATTCCGACAAGTATTTATGGAGATATGAATTTATTTCTAATTACTTAACAAATTGTCAAGGTCATCCAACAACTAAGTTTGTGGCACACATGCCCAGTTTTTCATATAAATAAAAGAGAGGTTGAGTCATTATAGCATCTCATCGCATCATTTCTTCTTCTCTCTCACTCTCCTTTCTTGTTTGGGTTAACAAAGGAGCAACTTGTGGGAAAAGGACACAGCTACAAGGAGGACGACGCAGCAAGGAAGAGGACGCAGGTCTGTTCTGCGTTGACCTAGGGTGCAGCCAACAAAGGAGGACTGGGTTGACCAGTGAAGGAGTCTCTTTGACTGGGGCCTAGTGTGGCGAGTCTCCCTCATGCAAGCCACAACCTAATCTGCTGTTTGGGGAGCTGATTTGACCCACAAAGTGACTTGCATTGATTGGTTAGGGCTGATCGCAGGGCTGCCTAGACGTTGACCAGATTTGACCACATTCTTTGGGCTGTTTCGGACTGTCCATCTCTGTTGAATGCTGGGTTGACTAAGGTTGACTCTAGGCTATTTGTGAATCATTTGATCCACTTTGCAAGTGTTGGTTAGGGCATCTTTTACTGCTGTCATAAAAATTATAGATTTGTACTATTGTACTATTTCTCTCTGTTGAACTATTGAAGATCAAAGAAGAATTTATCAAAGGGTTTCCCCCCATTGGGGTTTGTCCCTAGGTAGCTACCACATCTTGTGTCTCTTGTCTTGGCTTGTTTTCTGTCGATCTATTAATGTTCTTTTTGCACTTTACTTTATGTTTATCAGATTGCTAAACAGTGGCTAATAAGAAGAAGTGAAGTAAACTGCTCTAAGCATAGAACTTACCATAAATTAACAGAAAACCCACATGGTGGAAAACCCAACAACCTTTTCAATAGAGAAATCTTCAATTTAATAGAGATACATCTTAGTTAATACCTAGGTCGAACCTAGTCCATGCTCCATTCTCCTAGTCAAGTCAATTTGGCCTCCAATGTGGCTGACTATGTCTGCATATAACTCTGCGATTTGCCTTCTACAGAAATAATCCTTCCATAGAGATTCATCACTTCTGAAATTCAACCTTCTTTCCTCAAACCTCACTGCCGTAGAGATGCCCTTCTTTGCTGCCTCAGAAGTATCCTTCTTCGGTGCCTCAGAGATTTGATTTCCTTAGACTTCACTACCTCAAAAGATGCCCTTTTTCTCTTCCTCAAACCTTTGTTCTTGCCTCAAACTTCGCTCCTTATAAGATGCGCTTGCCCTTGGAGGAGGACGAAATGTCACATATAAATAGTCTTTTCTTAGGCCTAATGGGTGTGTCCTTTAACTAGGCTGACATGAACATTTGAGGGGCCGACTTGACTAGGAGGTCAATATGACATATTTTGGAGCCAAAAATTCTTTTTTCAAAAATTCAAAATTTTCTGTTTTTCGATCGACATGAAAAGCATGTCTTTTTAATGTTTTTCTTTTGACTTTAGCAGGAAGAACATGTTGAGAAATCTAGGGCATCAACATTAGGTGATTTCTCTATTAATGATAACTACTTGTGAATGATTTTTACTTCAATAGATCTTTTAGTTAGATTATTATAGTGGTTTTCTTCATCAAACAACTACCAATGCATAAACAATAAAGGGACAAGAGACACTGAATGTAGGCTATCAGCTAGGGCCAAAACCTCTCCCACTTGAGAGGAAAACCCAAACAAATTCTTTTTCTTATAGAGACTTCAATTGACGAATACCAAGACCAAAACCCTTGACCTATTTGACCTCTCCAAGACCAAGTCACAAAGCTTCCTCTTCCTCGAGTCAACGATAGTCAAACTCCTTGTTTCTTCCTCCTTCTCAGCTACCTTGTAGTGTTTCTACTCCTAGGATAGATCTGCAACTTTTCAGCCCTAATTTAGAAACCCTAGCCGCAACACCTTGTTACCACTTCATTTGAATGGGGAGACTTCCTTCTACACTTCGGCTTGATGGTTGCAATGTCTTCTCCTTGACTCGACTTCTAGAATGAATTTATCAACGTCGACCCTATTGTAGAATCTAGGGCATCTAGGTATGATGGGATTCTTCTGACAATGAAAACTATTTGTGAAGTACTTTTTACTTTTCTTATTAGCACAATATTCTCTTATTATTATTAGTGTGTTCTCTTACTTCATCAAACAATTACCAAAACAAAGGAGACAAGAACACAAGATGTTGCCTCTCAGCTAGGGCAAAACCTCTCTCTTTTAGAGAGGAAAACCCTTTCTATAAGTTTCTCTTATTGAAGCTTCAATTGACAAATGCCAAACCTTTGACCCTTGACCAGTAGATCTTCCAAGCACAAGACACAGTCTCTCTTTCTTTATCCTTCAATTGATGCCTTCTTTTGGGTTGCACCTAGATCTCTTCCTTCACACTTCTTTCGACAACTGGCAACTCTTTTTCTGGCAACTGCAGAAACCCTAGGTCTCCTCAGAGACCTCTTCTTTAGTGTCCTTCTTTCCTTCTTTACCTTGCTTGGTAACTTTCCTTTATACTTAGGTTGGAGAATGAGGCCTTTCTTTAGGTATATCCTTGAGGTTCGAGGCTGATCCTCTTAACTCTTGCTGCTCTGTTTTCTTCGCATATGTGGCTAATCTAGGACACAAGATTTCCCTTCTAGCTTGCTCCTTTCTTTCGCTTTAGTTGGGACCCACTTTGCTTGATATGGAGGCCTATTTGAGACCCCTTTTTAGCCCAACCGAAACTTCTTGGATGGCTTCAATTTCTGACTTGTTGCAGCAGTAGAATGTCATCCTTTTCCTTAGCACGTGTGACAAAGAAGAGCCCAAAAATAGTCCCAAAACTTTGGATTTTTTTCCTTTCTTCTTTGCTGCCCTAGAAGTAGCTTGCTTGCTCTTTTTTGCACCTCTTTCTTGCCTCTTCTCTTCGCTGATTTCAGAGATCACTTGATGGTCTAATGGTGAGGTCGTACTGCTCTATATATAGGACTCTGCCCCTCCTTTTAGGCCGACTTGATCACCTAGTGAGGCCGACTTGACATTTGTGCATAAAAATTCATTTCTTGAGCTGACTTGAAGAGGAGATTTGTCTTTGCTTTGGAGGATCTTCTTTGACATATTTCTTTGACTCTAATACATATGTTTACATAGTGTAACATGCTCACATGGGTCTTCAACAATTACATTGACTCTTTGACTTTCCTAGAAGCACTTAAACATGTGCTTGACCTATCAAATGGGCAAGAACCCATTCTTGATAATGACAAAAATAATAATTTTTCTCTTTTACAAGTACAAAGATCAAAATTACATTTATGAAGACCGAACCTACTTACACTTTCTTCAACAGACCCTTGCAACAGACGATGATACGTGTGACAAGAAATAGCCCTAAAACAGATCCAAAGTAACACCAAAAACTTTGCTCTTCCTTCCCTTCTCTTTGCTGGTCATGCGGCTCGTTTTCAAGTGTTTTTCGCACTCCTTATTGCAGACATGCTTGATCGAAATCTTCTATATTCAAATGAGAGTTGAGTTGCCTATTTATAATGCTTCGTCCATCAAATAAGCCGACTTTGTTTCCCCGAGGAAAAATTGTAATTTTCTATTAATTTGAAAAATTACATGTTGTAGATGCCTAAACGAATATGTTGTATGTTAGGCTATAACCTTCAATGAATAAGTCTGTACAAAAATTACCCACAGAGGGTATATAGTGACTGTTCAGTAACCAAATAAGCCGACTTGTGTTGAGGGTGAGTTGACATGTCCTTTGGAGTAGTTCCATTATTTCAATTAAGGCCAACTTGATGGAGATGCTTGAGCTTGGTCTTGGAGGGTCTCTTTGACTCCTTCATTGACTCATATACAAATGTAACATGCCCAAGAAGTCTTCCATACATGTCATTGACTCAATAGACTATTATGACTTGATGACAAAACCTAAAGGCTCACAATGGGAACCTTAACTAAAATAAAATTCCTTGATCATGAAACCCATGATTCAAGCATTACAAAAATAATTTTATTTTCTTCTTTACATCAATTACATAAAGTCACAATTACACATGTCATTGTGAAGACCGAACCTAGTTACACTTTTCAATAGAAAATTCTTACAAATACATTAAAGAGATTATGAAGATTGAGAATAGTTACAAAAGTTCAACACACCCTCTTAACTAGGGAGGTATTCATAATGACTATCCAACGGTTTGAATTTCTCTATGAAAAGGTTATAACATATCATCAACTTTGTCAGCATCTTTGACAAGGAAAATCATCATCTACTTAGTATATTTGACATCAATCATCAACATCGTCATAAATGTTAGCGTCAACTAGTTGGAATCTCTGACACATTGTTAGCATCAACTAGTCGACATCCCTGACATCAACATCATTATCAACATCAACTAGTTGGAATTTCTAACACATTGTCAACATCAACTAATAGCAACAACTGGATGGTGTCACTAACCCATTTGGTTGGTACTCCTGATGCATGGCACAACATTTAGCGTCAACTAGTCACCATGATTTTGGTTGGCACCTCTGACCCATGGTATACTATCTAGTCCTAGTTCACCATCATCCTGGTCAATCTTTGACTTGTGGTGAAACCAATGTTGCACGAAGTAGGGACGTTTTTTGGAAGCGGATACACGAAAACGTCATTTCCAAAAATCTAGGAAGTGAAGCGTCTCAAAAGCATCTACTATATATATATATATATATATATTATATCTTTTTGCATTTATATTAAAAAAACATCCGAAATACCAAGTTAGTTGTAGAAGACATGAAAACATTCATATTTTTGCATAAATCAAGATAGATACAACATCCATTGTACATCAATGATTAATTATTCCAACATCAACCATCTAGATGCATCAACCATCTAGAATATAGATTCCTCTTCTCATCTAGCCTTTGCCTCTACTTCGATTCTCTAGGGATATTAGTCAACATTGCGCAATTTTGATCAAACGACCTAATCCAAGCCTTATATTATGGTAGAGAAAGCTTAACATGCCTGTTCAATGATTTTGACTTGAGTGAAGGGTACATTTTTGCTAAGGCCATGACAAAGGAGTTCAACAATCAACAACACCAACACTGGGGTACATATAGGGCTCGATGCTCTTGATTAAATGCCAATCACATGCCCTCATACATGATATAATCCAATGAAAGGCCACAATCTCGTTGACCTTGAAAACTGTTAAGTCTGCTGAATTTTGAACGAGATATTCTATTTTCTCCATATGAAGTTTGATGAGGTTGGAACCACTCTCAATCATCTTGAGTCATTTGATGGTAGTTTTAGGGAGAATCTAGGAAGCGTCTAGGGAGCATCAAGGGGCACGTTGGGAGTATTTAGAAAGCATAGTTCCTCACATAACTGTTCGAAATTAAAAAAAATCCTCGTGGAATCGTGTGAAACGTCGACCTTCTCTCAGATCCGCTCGTGATTCGCGGCGGATACACGCTCGAACCTCCATGGATCCACAACCGATCCTTTCTGGATTTGCGGATCGGGCAGCTGGAACCGCGTATCAGGTCGCTGGAACCACAGATCGGGCAGCTTGAACCGCGGATCCTTTTTTTTAGGAATCACCAAAAAATGGCAGAACTGCGGATCTGATTTTTGGATCCGTGGTTCCACCAGAGGATCGATGGCAAATTTGTACAGGACATGGTTCCGCCTCCTGATCCTTGGGGGCGGGGGAACGGTTCCTGCAACATGGGGTGAAACACTAGGGACACACTCAATTCATTTGAGTAATCTAGTCTCAAATCCAAAGGCCATAATCTATTTGAGAAACTGGGCTAGATGCTAAATGAGCTCCTCATCCAATTTGGAGAGACTGAGCTTGATGTGTCCTCAGTCAACCCTACCTGGGGAGGAATCTGGGTCTAGACCTCACTCAAACCTATTTGGGGAGTAATTTGGGTCTTTGATGCTAAGATACCACACTCAATCCAATTTGGGGAGTAATCTGGGTCTCTAAGACCATTCTTCCTCACCTTGGTCAAAATATTTGACTGTGAAGAATGTCCTTCATTCATCCTGCTATCATATCATCGAGAGGGGCAATCTTCACAAGTCCAAGTTTGTCCTTGAAGTATACAAGTTTTGCCTTGGACAAACGCTTTGTCATAATATCAAATGTTTCTCATCGGTGGAGATGTTGCTCTCTTCATGTATTGGTATTGGATCTCAAGGTGCCTTGACATGTCATCAAGCTATCATCTGCACCTGATCAAAACGATCTTGCAAGCTGAAGCCACATCGCTTCTCAACTTGCTAATCAAGCTGCAATATATTCAGTCATTGAGTGAAACAAATGTCTGCTTCTTGCTCAACCAAAAGATCATAGTGGAGCTAAAGCAATATACAAACACTCTTTGTCTTCAACACTCCTTGCCAATGTGAATTCTTGTAGCTGTACTTCTATGTTTGAGACGTCTTTCAAACCATAACTAACTTTGCCATGACCAACTGTACTGTGCTAGTACTTCAATACCTGTCAATTCTTGAATTCTGAGGTCAACTCGCTTTGAAGCTAAAACAAGGTTTGGAGAAGCCTTCACTTATCCTCCTAGAGCAAATCTTCCGGTCAATGTAACTCCTTTTGGCACATGAGATCATCTACTTTCGTCATAAAACAAATCATATAGGATTAAACTTGATCCATCATTCTAGGAGGAGTTTGTACAAAACCTACCTCCTTGCAAGCATAAAATTTCTTCATATATCTCACATGCTTGAGGTAGCTTTTGTGTACCCTTCTTTCGTCAAAAAGGACGATTTCTACATCCATATGATGTGATAACAAAAATCATAAAGATAATAAACTTTTAACTGAAGTGTACCTGACAAAATGTCCCTTCATAGCCTTGTTCCTTTGTTTTGTACTTCTCTCAAGTTGTCATCTTGCCGATCTATCTGCTCCTTCTAAACTCAGATCCCAATTAGGACAATATCTCTCAACACAAATCCCTATTTCTAGAAAAGTCCTCTTGTCACAACTTTGCTTTGTTCTTCCTTCTAGTGCCATAGACTACGCAACCATTAATCAATGCTTGCAATCCTCACTAGGAGGCCATGGAAGAACAATTACAAACAAGCAAAATATACAAGGATAAGAGACTAATAGTAAAAATAACAACAATAGTAATAATCAAGAGAGATAAAAATACTTAATCTTTTGAGAACATGCTAGCTCCCTCTTGATCTTAGCCTTCTTGCATCCAACTTGCAAATCAACTTTGTCCACATCATTATCATGATGTCATCCTTCCCTTGCAAGAGTTAGGGTTTCTTCCTTCAATATAAACATCCAATCCTAGGGTTTTGTCCCTAAACCCTCGAGTTTTTGTTATTCAAACCCTTTCGCATACTAGGATTTGCAAACCCTAAATATCCAAATTTCTGAAACTTTCATCATTCATTGTAAATTTTCTTGCAAGTCCACATTTCTTTGGCATTTGCAAGATGTTCAAATATCACAGATCTTCTTTATCAAGAGAGACATGAAAAATTCATTAGGTACTACCTTAGCAACATGGTCTAGTTACTCAATCCCTGTAATCTCTGTTTTAACAAGTTTTGCACTTCAACCTTCAACCTTGAAGGCAAACACCACCTCTTGTTATGATATTGTAATGACTACCTAACTTGCAATGTTAGCAAATGACATATTCCAACAATCCTTAAAAATGATCAATACCTTTGATAATATGATTTGAGATAATAGATTTCAAAACTTTATTGCAATCAGAGCATTGCTTCAATCATTACTAATTCAACTATTACATTTGAGCCTTTCAGCGTAAGTGTCTTAAGCACATCATGTTTTGCAAATGACTTTGGACTTTAATTTTAAAGAGGAGCTCGACCTCTTCTTCACTATAAGCCCAAAAGGTTTACACACTCTTTATACTAGCAAAGAATGTTCAAGATTATCAAGTAATTTTGCTTCCCTTACACCATCAACCTTTGGATATTCGAAACATAAGAGAATTTCATCAAAAGGTTGAATGACTCTCTCCAAATGACTTTCTTAACTTCCCCCTTAGGAAGGAATTTCAGAGATCATATGACTTAAGTATTTTTGTTATATAGGTATCATGACATGATATATTAGAGGTGACATACTTACATAGATATATACGAAACCTTGGCTTCACAAGTTCATTTGGCTCATGTTTTGCCTTGATCATGATTCATATTGAGAAAGTAAACATGTCTCAGGATAACTTACATGCTGGCAAATGTTCAATCTTTCCTCTCACACAAGGTCTTCAAATGTTAGTTAGAGAACTTCACAAGGATCGGTCTCTACTTATAAAACCTTGTCAAACGTTAGCACAATCTTATCTTGAAATATATTTGCAAACTTGCTTAAAATTAAGGTTGAGGGAAATTCACCTTCAATTTAAAAAAATAAATTTGATCTAAACAATTTTTTTAAGGCAATTTTGTACCTTGCAATGCAAATTTTTGATTGAGTCTATTACCTTGGTCTTAGAACATTTTCTCTGAAGGCTTTTCGATCTTGTAGTAGACCAAATAATTTCGGCTTCTTGACATGATCTAGATCCTTTGGTCTTGCTTAGGACTTCAATATATGCTTCACTAACTCTACCAAATCTTAATGAATTGCACTAATGAGGTCGTTCGGCCCTTTTGTCATAAGATTGAGGTTCGATCTAAGGTATTTCAACCTCTGTATTATATATGAAATTTTTGGTCCTAGTCATAGAGGCTTGAGCTTTTATTATAATTTTATGGCTACACAATAAGCTTTAAAGTTTAAAATGGTGACCTGGGTGTAAGACAAGAATTGTAAGCAAACTTTTAAATACGGTTTGAAGTTCTTCAAAACTCTTGAGCATACTCGATCATTGTAGAAGTCTCGAGGTTTGGTGCCTTGAGATTTGAGTCCTTGGATCATAGATAAACCTTCCATAGCAGAATATTTGGCTTGACTTTGACCTTATTACAATCTTCTTATTCTCTGAGGTTCTGAGATGTTAGGGCTTTAGAATTTACATCAAAATTTCGTTCTTGAATTTAGGAAAGTAGAATGTAACTCTTCTTTAAGCAGTAGGATAAGTCTAGGGCTAGTTGGCAGATTTAGCCATAAATAATGACTTGAATGACTTCCTATAGCGGTTGCTCTTACACCAAGCTCTGATACCATGCAACATTTTACCCTGGGAAAACCCATGTGGGGAAAAACCCATCAACCTTTTGAATAGAGAAATCATCAATTCAACAAAGATACATCTTAGCTAATAACTAGGTCAAACCTAGTCCATGGTCCATCCTCCTAGTCCAGTCAATCTGGCCACTGAAGTGATTGATTAGGTCTGCATAGAACTATGCCATCCATCTATAGAATTAGCCCTTCCACAGAGATTCACCACTTCTGAAATTTGGCCTTCTTTCCTTAAACCTTGCTGCCTCAGAGATGCCTTTCTCCGTTGCCTCAAAAGTATTCTTCTTCGCTGTCTCAGATATTTGTTTTCCTCAGACTTCGTTGGTTTAGAAGATGCCCTTTTTTGTTGCCTCACACCTTTGATCTTGCCTCAAACTTCTCTCTTCAGAAAATGCGAGTTCCTTGCCCTTTGAGGAGGACGAAATGTCATATATGAATAGTCTTTTTGTTGGGCTGAATGGTTGCATCCTTTAATTGGGTCGACTTGACTAGGAGGAGGTTGAGATGACATATTTTGGAGCCAAAAATTCTTTTTCAAGAATTCAAATTTTTTGTCTTTTACAATCGACATGAAAAGCATGTCTTTTCAATATTTTTATTTTGACTTTAGCATGGAGAACATGCTTACAAATACATTAAATACATCATGAAGATGACCATAATTACGAAAATTCAACATAACTCAAGGTCAAGTAATGCAATTAGTGCTAACACCATACGAATAAAAACAAGTTTTATAACTAACGAAAAAATCTCATGAAAATCAACACCTTATGTCTGAGAATACGCTTTTGCTACCAACCTCAATTTATATCTTTCAATATTTCCATCAAACTGTCTCTTTAATTTGAAGACCCATTTACATCCAACAACACTTCTACCTCTAGGAAGTTCTTCAAGGTCCCAAGTTTTGTTCTTGGCCAAGGAATCCATTTTCTTGTCCATAGCCTTCTTCCATTTTTTACTATCCACATGCCCATCCTCAGTAGTCAGGACAATAGATGAAGCATACCCTTTATAGTATATACCTCTTGGGAGGATTTATAACCCTTGTAGACCTTCTAAAAGTGCTTGGTTGTTGAACTTCTACACTTTCCTTTATCTTTTCTTCATCTTTTTCTTCAGAAGCTTCTTCTTGCTTTCGATTTTCCAAAAATGGCCGAGTCTCCAACTGAATTTGCTGATCTTGTGATTCTTGTTCTTGTTCAAAATTTTCAACATCTTCTTTTAGAAGAGAAGATCCATCAAAGACTACGTCTCTGTTGATGTTGACCTTGTGTACAAGGGGATCCCACAACCTATATCCTTTTACAACATTGTCATATGCAACAAAGACATAGCTTGTCTCTTTTGGGTCTAATTGACAATGCTGATTCTTTGGAATAAGAGCATAGGCATCACAACCAAAAAAACTAAGTTTGAATAATCACACGACTAGTCCGACTAAACTTCTTTGGAATAAGAGCATAGGCATCACAACCAAAAAAAACTAACTTTGAATAATCACACGACTAATCCGACTAAACTTCTTTAGTAATTTTATGGTTAATAACAACTGAAGGTGATATGTTTACCAAATAGCAAACAATGGTCACTGCTTTTTCCCATAGCTCCTTCTGCAGATTAGCATTGCTGATCATGCTCTTGGCTCTTTTATCATAAGAGCCTCATTCATATGTTCAACAACACCATTTTACTGAGAAGAATAGACAGTGGTTTTGTGTCTCACAATCCCTTAATCCTTGCAATACCTTTCAAATTCTAAGTAAACTCACCACCATTGTCAGTTTTTAAATATTTAGTTGCTTTGCCTGTTTTCTTTTCGACCATAACTTTAAGCTGTTAAAAAATTGAAATACATCATCCTTTCTTTTAAACATGTAAACCCAAGCTTTCTTGGAGTATTCATCAATAAATGTTACAAAATAAGATGCACCTCCATAAGACATTGTAGGAAATGTTTCCTAAAGATCAAAATGAATATAATCCAAAATTCCTTTACTATTATGATTGCCAACTTTAAATTTCTATCTACATTCTTTTCCATATACACAATGCTTGAAAAAATTCAAATTCAAAGATTTCAAATTAGCAATTTGCAATTTATCAGCACTCGAAGTCCCTTCTCACTCGTATGGCCCAGTCTCTAATGCCATAGGCGAGTAACTTCCCCCGCCTCCTTAGATATAGTTGCTGCCTCCTTGACTTGGGTACTTCCTTTAAGTCTGTAAAGGTTTCTGTTCTTCTCTGCCCTCATAACAACCAAAGCGCCCATTGAAACTTTCAGTGCTCCACCTTGACCTATGAATTTGTAACCATCCAAATCCAATACTCCCAAAGAAATCAAATTCTTGTTCAACTCAGGTACATGTTTGACATCAGTGAATGTTCTTATCTTACCATCTTATATTTTTATTCTGACATTTCCCACCCCAACAATCTGATAGGATACATTATTACCCATAAGCACAAAACTGCCATCCACAACTTGATCTGCAGTGAACCAGTTTCTGTGCGGACTCATGATGAGAAGCGCTATAATCTAACAACCAATCTTCAAAATGCTATGAAACATTGCAAATGGACAAAACTTCATCTATCATTCACTTCATTCTTTGAGTTTTCATCTGACTCTTTTCTTTTTCGGTAGTCCTTCTTGAGATGCCCTGTTTGCAGAACCAACATCTCACTTTACCCTTTTTCCCTATTCACTTTGATTTGGAAGTGCCTCTTTATTTCTTCCCTTTCTCCTTGGATTGAACTCTGGCTACCATAACTCCTGACATGGAAGTTTCAATGCTAGACTTCCTCTAGACTTCTTCAGATAACAAAGCTCCTACAACCAAATGAAAATTTAGAGAATCAGTTGTGCTCAAATTGATAGAAGCCACAAAATGGTCCCAGGCCTAGGGAAAGGAGCATAACAACGTAATGGATTTATTTTCTTCCTAAAATTTGACCTCCATACTGGCTAACTGGCAAATAAGAGTATTAAATACATTTAGGTGGTTTCCCATCTTAGTGCCCTCTTTCATTCGAAGGCTCTACAATTGCCTCTTCAAGTAAATCTTGTTGGTTAGAGCAGTGTTATCGGAACCAGTGGAACCTGTTGGTTTGAGCCCAAAATCAGTCTGGTTCAAGCTTCGAAATCGGAATAGGCAAGTTCAATACCGATTCTGTGCAGTCCATACCAACGTGGGCTAGCATAAAAAATTGCCTTTTTCTTTTATTTTTTTCTCATTTGGTTGGCTCACTTCTAATTCTCACTTAGGCCATCATTTTACTTAAATTTTTAACATTTCCATGAAATAAATCAAGATGTTTGAGAGTGGTTCCAACCTCATTGTTTTTCATATGGAGAAAGAAGAATTTTAGATCTCCATCAAAGTCCAATAGACATAACAGTTTTTCAGGATTTCAGGATTGGAGGGATTGCAACGTTTCCATTGGATTTTGTCATGTATGAGGTTGTGGAACTAGTATTTAATCAAGAGCACCAAGCCCTCTTTGTACTTTGATGTTAGTGGCATTGGTTGTTGAATTCCTCTATCATGACTCTACTAAAAATGTACCCATTACTTAAACAAAATCTTGATCTGACATGCCACGTTTTTTCTATCTTATTTTAATTCTTAGAGGGTTATATTAATGACGAAGATCCCAATGTAGGCAATGATTTTGTTGATATGTAGGTATTTGTTGTAGCATGATTTTTTGTGGATGTTAGAGGACATCTAGAGCCTATTTGTTGATGTATTTTCGGTTCAAAGACGGATTGCACTTGATGCTATTTTGGTTGTATGCACCCTTACATGCTATATACATGAGAATTTTGACTATTTGTGTATAAATGTTTTGAATTCATATGGATGCACATGAATATATATGCTTTTCTTTAAAATTTGAATATTTTGTGTTCTTGGTCGACTAGTTTTTTGCTCTAGTTTTTTTATCGATTCCACCATGTTCCTTGGCCACAAGGTTTTCTGGTTTGGTCACTGGTTCGGTTCTGATAACATTGGGTTAGAGACTTGGTCATGTATAAACTCTCCAATTTGCTCCACAAATTTGTTGTTGAGCTCTCTTTAGCAATGTTGAAGAGAATGTCATGCACAGGCACAACCTGATGATATTGAGAGCTCGAGTGTCCAAGTCCTCCCAGTCCAAATTGGTCATGCTGACAGGTCTCTTTCTTGCCCCATCTAATGCTTTGTGCAAGCCTTGCACTTGCAATTCCCGTACCCTCAACTTACACAATGCAAAATTATTTTTGTTGGTGAATTTCTCCATCTCAAGCTCGACATTAGTCATTTTTTCCATTTTCCTCCTACACGAGCTCCTTTAACAATTATAAAAAAACTACTACCCCTTTTACTTCACAAATTGATTTTTGTGTTCTTTCACAGTTCTGATATGAATCCTTCAACTAGGGTTAAAAAAAGTTTCGTGCTTCCGGGTATTGAGTTCTATAGTTTTTTGTGTTTTCCACTAGGGTTATTTATTTATTTATTTATTTTTTTTATTAATTTAATTTAATTTTATGGTTTAATCAAAAAATACATACACCAATTTGATTTTCTATTCGAAAATAAATTGCATGGAAAATTAAACCACCACACCTGGCTTCCTTGACTTTCTGGCGACTTGTAGGGTTTCTGATTTATTTTATGGCCTCCTTCATTTGGCGACTAGTCCCTGGTTCCCTCAGTGTGCGACTACTTCTGCTCTCTGGCTTCCAATTATGGGTAGATTGGTCCGTCTTCATTCTCTCGGTCACGAGACATAGTTGGCTTGTCATGAGCCCACTTTTTTTTTCTTCTTGTACTCGAGTTCTTCCATTGATGGGCCTAGACTTGACTTCTTTCACACTCGACGACAGCTAGGGTTTCACACTCTACCTGCATTTTGCAAAAAAAAAGAATTGCTACTTGACATGTCTTTTACCTCCTAGTCTCAAGATAGAGTCGGCTAAGTCTGAATTCATTCAATGAATGCCCGATTTCCTTAAATAACTAAGCTCATTCGGTGTGGCTATCTTCACAACACAAATGGTTGCTCTACTTTCTTCAATGGTTGAGCGTGTGGTTGGGCATGAATCTCTTCACAACGCAACCCAGTTCATGGTGGAGTTAGCTAGGTTCCAGTTTATTCAACGACTGCCCATAATCTCTAATGACTGCTATATATATCTATATTATAAATAGCTGAGCCCGACTTCCTTCGACAAAGTTTATCATTGGTTCCTTTCCATTGGGCATGTTAGATCCACACAACATATCTTTTACCTCCTAGTCTCAAGATAGAGTCGGCTAAGTCTGAATTCTTTATATGAATGCCTGATTTCCTTCAATAGCTGAGTTCATTCGGCATGACTTTCTTCACAACACAAATGGTTTCTCTACTTTCTTCAATGGTTGAGCGTGTGGTTGGGCATGAATCTCTTCACAACGCAACCCAGCTCACGGTGGAGCCGACTAGGTTCGAGTTTATTCGACGACTGCCCATAATCTCTAATGACAACTATATATATCTATATTTTAAATGGCCGAGCCCGACTTCGTTCGACAAAGGTTATCATTGGTTCCTTTCCATTGGGCGTGTTAGATCCACACAACATACATTCCTTTGGTGTTGCTCTCTGCATTGACAACTCTTGCAAGTTATTAGTGCTATACCTGGTGTGCTACCTGATATGCCTCTTCTAGGCCTAGACTGCCTTCTGTAGATCTCGAGTAACCTCCTTTCCTTAGCAGGACTAGTCTGCTTTAGGTCTGCGACCTATCATTTGCTTGCGGCCTACTAATAGTCCTTCTGTCCCCCTTTCTTGCTACTGTAGGCCTCGACCTACCTATCTTTTTTGCTGCAAAAATTGTAGGGCATGGGCAATCCTCTCTTGCAATGCGGCAAAATCCTTACCTTATCTTGTAAGTGCATATTTGCCAGAACAAGGTTTGGTCTACCCCTCCTAAATTGTTCCAAGCTCTGTCTAGGTGTTCCAGGCCTCGACTAGGTCTGTTACAGGTACAACCTTCAAAGATCTTTGGCCCCCCTTGCAATAGCTCTTGAGACCCTTGACTCCCTTGATCAGACCCTCGACGCGATCAAACCCCTAAGGCATCTCGGCCAACCTTCCAATCTTGCGTCAAACCCTTTTTATGGTTGTGGCTGACCTGACCAACTGTCTGCTAGGGCTCAACCCTAGTCCTAGGAAGATTGTGGCCTATTCAACCCTACTAGTATCCTTGGCTAGGGCAAACCAACCCTTCCTTTCCACATACCAGACTTCCTAACTCGATCTCATAAAACTCCTTCCTGTCCTTCAAGCTCTTTCTCGATCTCCTTCTAGATGTTTGCGGCTCTTCTAGGGTTGTCTAGGCTAAGTCTCTTCTAGCCTCCTCACACAACATAAATGTCCTCCCTTATGCCTTTAACCTCTCCATTGGCTTATTAAAAGAGCCTGGATAACTCCATAAGCAAACTGATAAATTTCTACATATTTTATTGATTGAAAATGAGGGAAATATATACAATTTGAAATCAAAGGGAGGCAGTTTTTGTCTGCATAAAAATATGGGAATTACCTAACTATGGCCTAATCTAAATAATTTACAAGAAATCCCGAAGGATTAGTTAACATTTTCCCCCTTAATCCGAAGGTACATCTGACATGCGAAGTAACATTCTGACTTTTCAAACTTTTCACATCCCTGTGCTTCGGTAAAAATATCTGTGATTTTCTCTGAAGTAGGACAATGTGTCAGGTGAATTGTTTTGGCCTCGACATGATGTCGAATGAAATGATATTTGGTGTTGATATGCTTGGTTCGGTCATGAAATTTAGGATTCCTGGCCAATTGAATCGTAGAAGTATTATCAATAAGAAGAGGTGTTGAAGTCTTTTATTTCTCCTGCAAGTTTTCAAGTATTTTTCGAAGCCAAATGATTTTTTTTGTAGCTTGAGCTGTTGCAACATATTCTGCTTTAGTGGTAGAATCAACAAGAACAAATTGCTTTCGTGATCTCGCACTGATAGATGCTGATCCAAGTGTCATCAAATAACTAGAAGTAGACATCCCATTCTCTTTATCACCATCAAAATCAACATCTGAATAGCCAGTGAGAGGGAAGTCTGAAACTTTGGAATATTTGATGCCATATGCTTGAGTACCTTTAAGATATTTGAATACTCTTTTTGCTGCTACCCAATGACATTCACAAGGTTGATGCATAAATCTGGAAAGTATCCCTACAACAAAAGTTATGTCAGGATGAGTAGTGGAGAGATAATTCAAACTTCCAACAAGTTGCTTGTTCTTTGTTGGATCTTCAAATGGATTGCCTTCATTTGAAGTAAGTTTCAGATTTTGTTCCATTGGTGTAGAAATAGGTTTACAATCCATCATTCCACATCTAGTTAATAAATTTCCAACATATTTCTTTTGAGAGATAAAAATATGTTAAGGTTTTTGATCAACTTCAATCCCTAGATAATAATGAAGTAAACCCAAATTTGGCATATCAAAAACCTTTTGCAGTTCCTTCTTAACAAAAGCTATATAGTCATCATTGTTCCCTGTAATCATCAAATCATCAACATAGACAACTAGATATACAATTGATCTTCCAACCTTCTTAACTAAAAGAGTTGCATCAGGTCAAAATGCTTATAGTTCAACTTATGAAGTTGCTCGGTTAGTTTTTCATACCATGCACTAGGTGCTTGTTTCAAACCATATAAAGACTTCACCAATTTGCATACCTTTTGTTCCTTACCTGTGACAGAAAAACCCTTTGGTTGAAACATGTAAACATCTTCCTTCAAGTCTCCATTTAGAAATGTTGTTTTTATATCCATATAATGAATTTTCCATCCTTTCTGTGCTGCAACAACAAACAAGGTTCTAATAGTGCCCCATTTTGTTGTAGGAGCAAATGTCTCTGTATAGTCAACACCCTCTTTTTGTCCATATCACATTGCTACAAGCCCCACCTTGTGCTTATCAAGTGAACCATCAACTTCATACTTAGTTCTATAAACCCACTTACAACCAATGGGTTTGATGCCATCAGGAGGATCCACCTGTTAGAGTCGGTCTTGAGCCCTCCATCAGCGATCAAAACTCTTTGCATTTTTCATAAGTAGGTGTCTCATCAGTGTCAATTTTTTGCATCCCTTTAGGCATGCCATAACCCTGATGGAGGAGCTGATGTGTTTATACCCCTCTTGGCATCGCTGGTTTAAGTCATTTCAGTTATTAAAGCTCTTTCAAGCTTGTCTTGTCTTCTCTTGAGGTCAATTTCCTAGGTCTAGGGTTTTGGTCAAAAATATTACAAGGTCATGTGTTTGAAAGTCAATGAGTGTTCAGTAAGCCAGAGGGATGATTGTAAAGGTGTTTCTTCTAAATTTTTTATCTGGTACAATTAATCTTCACCTTGGATTTAAAAACCCTATTTTTAAAGCCAAGGTCATTTTTCATTTATTTGTAAAAAGTGGTGAAATTTCAAAAGTCTTCAGTGAACAAAATGCAACCCTGGTCCCCTTGCCAAGGTCCCTCAGATGATCTACCTGCAAAAAGAATCAAGCAAAAGCATTAAATCAGTCAATTTCAGGACAAAAGGAAACCACAAAGACAACAGCATGTAAAGTTCAAAGGTGTCATGAGAAAACATTAGAAAGTGGGTTTTGGGCATGAAATTTTTTCAAATGAAACTTATAAAGGCCCAAACTCCCTCCTTGCACTCTCATTGTGTATTCATAACCCTTGCAAGAGTGATTGGGCGCACTTCCAAGTGAATTGAGGCAAAATCGGGCTCAGGTCAGGTGCGCGACTGGTCAGGATAGGTGCGTGACTTGTTGGGAGGTGCGCGACATGTCAGAGGGTCTCACATAGTGGAATTTTGCAATGGGCGCGACACGTTGAGAGGGGCACGACTTGTTGGGCGTGTTGCGTGACATGTCAAGCTAGCTTCCCCCAGCTCATTTCAGAATTACTCAAGCCTCCTTTACTTCATCAAATTGCTTGAGGTAGGCCCTCCAAACTTGTGAATCGCTGCTGGATTAGTTGGGAAGCATCATGAATGTGCTTGTAATAATCAAATTGGGCAAGAAGAAACACTCCATATGGCTGTTTATAAATTTGTAAAAGGTGCTAGGTTTTATTGCTGTTTCATTGTTTCCCCTTGGTCCCATTTCATTTTCCCTATATTTCCATGTCAATTTCCCTTTTATATTTGCAAGGAAATAAACCCTACCCCTTTCCCTTTAAAAATAAAAAATCAAAACCCTAACCCTACCCCTAATTATATCTATGTAAATACATGAAATTTGATAATGCATGTGCAGTGATGTTTACAGTGTTCTTCCCTAATTTCCCTGTTTACATATATCCCATTTTCCTTGTAAAAATATAAACCCTACCCCTCTCCCAAAAGCATCAAAAAACAAAGCACTCAAACCCTTATCTTGCTACACCATATGCATGAGTAACCGCAAGACATTGTTGGTGAATATGTAGAAAGTTTTGTAAATTTTCCCTATTTTCCCCTGTTAATAAATGTATGCATATTCCCATATGTTTACTTTCTATACATGTATTCCCATATGCAATGATTTTTGCAAATGATATTCCAATATTCCTGATTATAAAAATGTATTCCTATTCGCCATAATTGTTCGCATATTTTCCTTAAATTCCCTGTTATGTTCCTATATTCCTAATTCATTGTAAAAAGATCCCTCCCCTAACATTTCCCTCATGTCCTTGCCCCCTTGAAACAACATAAAATTCAGCACTTTTACAGGCAGAAACAGCAGTCCAGTTTGTCCACTTTGCTCCTAAACTATGTCAGAAACCGAAACTTATGAGCAAAGTGATGACCAATCATCAGCAGAAATTGAGGAACAGAGACAGCCACGTAGGAGTGGTAAGGGTGGACATCATAAGCGAGAGGAGCCCGCCTCTTTGATAGAGTTACAAGCTTGTCCTATAGCTGTATCATGTTTTCAGTGTATTTCTTGCTACGAATTTTGCGAGAGGATCTCTCGGATTCAGCACCACCGAGATTTGGCCCGCCTTTTTGTTTTACATTTGCATGATGGACATGTCAACCTTGCAGGGGTAAACTTTATTTTGACACCCGAGGTGATCTCACAGGCTACAGGGATACCTAATGTTGGTGAGGTGTGGAATAAGCGCAAGTTGTTAGATTTTGTTTTCTTTGAGCCCTATGTTCGACCACCATTCATGAGACATATGGCAGGGGTGTTTCCATTCAGGTTTCTCAGAAGCCAGTATGCTCCCATGGTGAAGCTCATTATGCATTATTTTACTTGTGACGGCAAATTTTCACTGGTGTACTCATATCACATTCGCCTCTTGATGCATTTCACTCGAGTGAGGATGATGAACATCCCGGTTTTCTTCTTTCAGAACATTCAGAGGATGGTGCCCACGTTGCAGAGGAAGACCCTGGCACAGCAGACGGAGCCTACCATCGGTTTGATTCAGCTAGTCGTATGCATCAAGTTGACTCAGCAGGGCATCTCATGGGAGGAGTTCATCTCTCGTGAGTTTTTCACAGTACCATCACCGCCACATCTTGAGGTTGTTCACGAGGAGGGAGGACCATCACATCAGCATGACATCCCTATTACTAGACATGTCAGCTCTTTACCTCAGGTCACCTATCAGAGAGGCCCAAGGGCCTTATTTGCAGTAGCTCGGCGAGTACTTTCTCCACGTCAGGTGGAAGGGGTCTCGCCTTCTTCATCAGCACCGCGAGTGTTATCTCCACACCAGGTGGAAGGGGCCTCGTTTCCGACAGCAGCACAGGTATCAGAGAGGGGCAAGCAGTCCATGATCGAGGAGAGATTGTCAGGCGATCCAGTTATTGATCTTGACGCCGGTTCTCCTAGCATAGAGCTCAAGGATATCATCCGAGAGCAAAGTACCGAGATTCAGTTGCTGAAAACGAAATTATTGATGGCAAAATGGATAATCAACTATTTAGAGCAGCGAAACAAATAGTTGGAGGATGAACACAAGCTATATGAGCTGCAGAAAATTCGTGAAGATCGGGAATTGGCTCGTAGGAGACCCGGTGACTTGAGACCCATAGATCGAGAAACTATGTTTATTTGGGACAATGCTCATTTTAAAAGGTTGTTGGCTAAGGCCAATCAAAATAAAAAACTGCTGAGGAACATGAAAAATCATTATTGGGCGCGGATGCATGTGTGCAAGGCAAAGATGAAAGTGCTTCGAAGGCGGTTGGCAAAGGCACTAAAACGGAGAAAAAGGCCCGATCCCCTTCGTATCTTGGCCGAGGTTTCCTTGAAGGGGCATAACACTAAATAGCTCAGCCACAGCACAAATTTCAAAAAAAATTGAGCATTTTGGGTCATTTTTGGTATTTTTTGGCAATTTGCAGGTTTTTGCTCATTAACGTGTCTCACCCCCGGTGAGACATGTCGTCCCGGCACTTCCATTTGACAAAAACCCAGAATTTCCAGATTTTTCATGCAAAGTTACATATGCATATGGATGGACTTGAGATTTTGTCATGTTTTGGGCCTCCAAAAAGTCAAAAAACATGCAAAATTTGACTTTCTGCCACCTTTTTGAACTGCAGAAAGCTGTCTTGGGATAATTGAGTTTGGATAGGGAAAATGAACTCCAAATTCAGAAATTCCAGTTGGTTTAGAAATTAGACTCACAGACCTTTCCAACAAGCCTACTCTTGCCCAATTTGGCCACCTGCAAGTGCCCCAAACATGGCTCCAAAGGCGCGCGACATGTTGGGCAGTTTTCACAAGAAATTCATCTACAGCTCAGGAACTCGCCCAGCTTTGACCGGTTTTGACTTGAGATGGGATTTTTCACCCTCTTTGATGTAATTAATGTATTTTCATGTTACCATGACACTCATTTACCTATTCTAGAAGATTCATGCATGAAATAGCAAACATTTAATGAATGGATTGGTTTCCTAGTTTATAGAGGCAAGCTGTTTTGAC
>APFE030899240.1:54400-87811 GCA_000404065.3 Pinus taeda
AAAGCACCTGAATCTGCTCACTATATTGAGGCACAATGTAACATTGGAGTAAATGAAGATTTGTTTAATACTTCACTTGCTTCCTGGAAAAATGATTGGCTTCTTGATTCAGGAGCAACCTGTCACATGACTCATAGAAAAGATTTTTTTGAAGATTTCACTGACAATGTTGATGGAGTAGTATACTTTGCAGATCAGTCAAAAATCAAGCCATCAGGGCTTGGCACAATCAGGCTTAAACTGCCTGGTCTCTCCAGACTTTCTTCTTGATCATGTTTTATATCTCCCACAGCTCAAGAGAAACTTGCTGCCCTTGGTCCACATCCGCCAGCAAGGTCACTCCATTCATATGTTTGATGGCAAGCTTGAGGTGAGAAAATCATCTGATCACTCACTTGTCATGAGGGGAATAGAAGAAGAAGGGCTTCTCAAACTGCAAGGACCTTTGCTCATGCACAACATTTCTCATTTATTTCTCATCATGAAGAAGGTACACTTCCATCAAGTTTATTATGGCATGCTAGATTTGGACATTTGAACTATGACAGTCTCCGTTTATTGAAGAAAAATGGTGTTGCTGGTTTGCCTACAATTCCTAGGAAACTTAAGCAATGTGATGCTTGCATTCTAGGAAAGCATAGCAAACAGTCTTTTCATGATTCACATTCAAGAGCACATAGGAAGCTTGAACTTATTCATTCATATTTATGTGGTCCACTGTCTGTTCCTTCTGCAAATGGAAATAAATATATCATGACATTTATTGATGACTACACCAGAATGTGTTGGGTTTATTTATTGAAGAACAAATTTGATGCTTTTCAAACATTCAAGAATTTTCATAAATGGATTGAAAATGATGCACAATCTCATATTGGGTCTATTCGCACTGATAATGGAAAAGAATACACATCAATGAATTTGAACACTATCTTCGCCAACATGGGATTAAACATCAAACAATTGTGCTTATAATCCCCAACAGAATGGTGTAGCTGAAAGAATGAATAGGACAATTTTGAATATGGTATGATCCATGCTTTTTTTCAAAAATGTAAAGATAATGTTTTGGGCTGATGCTGTTCTATGTGCTGCATATATAAAGAATAGATGTCCATCTAATGTTATAAGAAACAAGACTCCATATGAAATGTGGTATGGACATGTTCCTTCGGTAAAGCATCTCAGGGTCTTTGGTTCCACCTATTAGGTCTTGATACCAAAGATACATAGAAACAAACTTGGTGCTAGAAGTTGTAAGTGTATCTTCTTGGGGTACTCAAACACCTCCAAAGCATACTGCCTCTATGATGAAGTAAATAAGAAGTTTGTTGTATCTAGAGATGTAATTTTTCTTGAATCATCCAAAACTGACAATGTTGTTGAGCGGCAACCTGATCACTTGGATAGATTCGCAAAAGCAAAATCATTTCAAGAATTTGATAATCACATTCCACATCTTGAAGGGGGGATTCCTATACTAGATCAACATGTGGAATCTTCTTCTGAAGAACACTCTCCCCCGACTGAAACTCCAACAACGGATGACTTTAAGTGATGTAATTGATAGAATTGGGAGACTCAATCTTGATTCACTCCCAACTCAATCATCAGAGCAGCTTGGACCATCTCAGAAAGGTCGCCCAAAGTGGCTGACAAAGACACTTGAAAGTGTTCATCCTGATGAAATTGGAAAAACAGGAACCAGAAATTCAAACCGACAAAATGGAGGTGATGTAGATAACTCTAAGTCACCTGTTAATATGGATGTTTCTTATGATTGTGAATTGAACTTGTCTACAGATTTTGAACCAACTTCCTTTAAAGAAGCTGCTTCTCATGATGAATGGAAAGAAGCAATGCAAAAGGAGTATGATGCCCTCATAAAGAACGACACTTGGAAGCTGATTGATCCTCCATTTGGAACAAAACCAATTGGCTGCAAGTGGCTCTACAAGAACAAGTACAAAGCTGATGGCTCACTTGACAAGCACAAAGCTAGGCTTGTGGCAAAAGGTTTTGCACAGAAGGAAGGGGTCGATTATGAAGAAACTTTTGCCCCCACAACAAAATGGGCCACCATTCGGACACTCTTTGCATTAGCAGCGCAAAACGGTTGGAAAGTCCATCAAATGTATGTAAAAACTGCCTTCTTGAATGGAGATCTAAAAGAAAATGTTTTTATGTCCCAGCTTGAAGGATTTGCTGTGAAAGGACATGAACATAAAGTATGCAAACTTGTGAAGTCCTTGTATGGCCTCAAACAAGCACCACGAGCCTGGTATGAAAAACTAACTGAGCATGTTCTGAAACTCAACTTCAATCATTTTGATCTTGATGATGCAACTTTATTTGTCAAGAAAGTTGGCAAAACAGTTGTATATCTTGTGGTATATGTAGATGATCTTTTAATGACAGGGAACAATGAAAGCTACATTGCATCCATAAAGAAGGAATTGGGGAAAAGTTTTGAAATGACTGATTTGGGCTATGTTCATTACTATCTTGGCATTGAAGTAACCCAACATCCAAAGTCCATATTTCTTTCTCAAAAGAAATACATTGGAGATTTGTTAAACAGATTTGGCATGACAGAGTGCAATTCTCTTTCTACTCCAATGGAACAAAACTTAAAGCTCACATCTATTGAAGGAAAGGAATTTGAGGATGCAACAAAGTATAGACAGCGTGTAGGAAGTCTCATCTACCTCACTACTACCAGACCAAACATTTCATTTGCTGTTGGAATCCTCTCCAGGTTTATGCAAAAGCCTTGTGAGGGACATTGGTCTGCTGCAAAAAGAGTTCTAAGGTACTTGAAGGGAACTTAAGACCTTGGAATCAAGTATACACAGGTGGACGACTTCAGCTTGATTGGATACTCTGATTCAGACTTCGATGGAGACAAAGAAAGTGGAGTATCTACTTCAGGATATGCTATGACTCTTGGATCAGGAGCTGTCTCTTGGAGATCACGTAAACAATCAATTCTGACAGATTCCACAACAGAAGCAGAATACGTGGCAGCAGCTGAAGCAACGAAAGAAATTGTGTGGCTTAGGAAAATTCTTGAAGATTTGCAGGTAAAACAAGTACAATCAACTCCACTCATGATTGACAACACCTCTGCAATAAAGTTAGCCAAGAACCCAAAGTTCCGTGATTGTACAAAGCACATCAATACTAAATATCATCTGATCCGACATCATGTTGAGGCCAAAACAATCCATCTCTGTCATTATTCCACAAATGAGCAAATTGCAGACATCTTCACCAAAGCGCTTGGAAGAGAAAAGCTTGAAAGATTCAGAACGATGCTTGGACTCACCAACATCCCTTCAGATTAAGGGGGGGGAATGTTGACACCTAATCCTTGTGATTGGGTAAATATATGTAAATAAATAAATGAGAAATATGAATAGTCATCGGGAGATGAACTGAACAGTCTCTCCCTCATGTATATAATAAACCTACCTGATGGAATAGAAAATACGAATCAGTTTTTGCTTAATGGAGTTACTGCTTGGCCTGACAACCTTAAATGTTTTTTCTCACGTGACTAAGCCATATAACCAAGCCCTTAAAAAAACTCACAAAAACAATCAAGGCCATGCAACTAGGAGTCCAATTAGTTCTTGTTGATTTTCCTATTGTTCGTCGATGACATTGCCATAACGATCCCTTGGTTTGTAGTTCATTCTTTCAACCAACCTTAAAAGCTAATTGAGGATGCATAGTCGAGGATTAACACCAATCCTCGATTAGGTTTAAATTAAATGTAGCCTCATTTAACATTACAACACCTTACAAAATTGATCCCTGGTGTTGAAATTTGGTAGCTTAAGGAAAAATTCCCTTCATTGGGAAGCCTTCCTCATCCAAAGAAGACCCTTCTACCCCTTGGAAGAATTTAATTTGCTCAAGAAAAAATATTATTTTTAATGTGAAACCCACATGCACAAAAGTTCAAGTCGGCTTGGGCAAGGAAAATCCACCTCATCAACCTCATATAAATATACCTCATGTCACAATATTTGGAGGCATCATCACATCAAGCATTTCTTCTCATGTGTGGTTCGACTACTTCTTAAATTGCAGGTTCATTTTGACATGTTCGAAGGAAATAAAATCTTTTTCTGTTGGTCGAATTTGTCTTTTGTTTTGGGCCTTTGACCAATGTTGAATTTTGGAACTTGGAGCATGGTTTGAATTTGAATTTATGATATGTTTAGAGAGCCAAGTTGACTAGAAGGTTGAATGAACTTTTTCAAAGCACTTTAACTAGCATTCACTTGAGATTCTAGGCTAGGGTTTCCACAAGTTATCAACTTGACTTTGAGTGAATTCTGTGAGAAATTTGTTAACTGCTTTGACTGAGCTTGGAAGGCTGAGTTGAGTGTTGCTTTGCCCAAATTTTTTGGAAGTTAATCTGATCATTAACTGTTGGTTGGTTAGGGCTTCTTTTGTTGTTGTTGACTTTGCCAAAATTAACAAATTTGAATTTGGGTCAAATTTGACTACTTTGCTAATTTTGGATTAGATATTGGATAGTTGAATTGGTTAGTCAAGGGATTGACCCTTTGACTTGTTTTGGATGCACTTGAACATTGTATCTCTCTATTAGATATTTTATGACAATCTAATGGAAGAATAATTTTGAAACAGTTTCCCCCTTGTGGGGTTTTTCTCCTGGTCTCATACCAAATATTGTGTCGCTATTGTTCTTGGTTGTCTTCTATTGGGCATTTGATTCACTAGTCTATCTACAATTGCTTATTATTGCTAGAAGATATTGTAAATTGATTGTTAATTGAATAATAATTGGAATAAGTGATTGTGCTATGCATAGAACACTAGAAAATTAACATGGCATCAAATTTGAGGTAAAGACAAGCCTAAGGAGTCAAGAGACAAGAAATCGCCTTTGGAAAGATTTGAAGAAGCTTCTTTGACTTGGTCAAGATGTCTACCTCATAATTCAAAGAGGGAGAGAAGCTAAATGACTCATCAAATTTTGTTTCTTGGAAAATCATATTGGAGTTGACCTTCGATGAGAATGATGTCTTGGAATATGTGGAAGGAAAGGCATCTAAGCCTATGGAGAATGATTTTACTGCTATCAAGGGAAAGCATTAATTTTCCATTGTTCTATGTTGTTACAATTACATTAGCCAAATTCTTAACTTCAATTAGAAATTCATTCAATCTTCCAATTAACAATAGTAATTGTAGATAGAATAGAGAATGACAATGAGAAATAACAGACAATTAGAAGCAATGACAAGAGATGCCAGGATTGGTCAAAGATTAGGGAAAAACCCCAAAAGGGGTAAAACCCTTTCAAATTATTATTCTTATTAGATTGTCATAAAATGCTCAGTAGAGAGTAAAATAGTTCCAATTCAACAATAAGTCAAAGACAACCTTTAACTATCGAAATAGACAAACCAATATCTAACCAATGATGAGCTTCAAAAGTCAATTCTATTTAACTGTCAAAGTTTTCAATTTCTATCCAAGTCAACAATAGTCAAAGTGTGCACTAACCAGTCAAAGTCAATGGTCAAAACAATCCTCCAAGAGCTTAGTCAATAGTCCACAAACTCAACCTTCAATGTCAGTCAAATAGAGGTCAAAATAATCCCAATCTGCGCAGTCAAACCTTGTTAAGGAGGAGATATACCCTGCTATCAAAGTCGGCAATTAAGCCTACAATCAATGTAGGTCAAAGTGCCCATAATTCCTTATTTCGTATGACAAACTAATGCATCCGAACAAGTTAGAAATACTCCCAAAATATTGAAGTCAAAATAAGCCCAAAACATCAAGTTCAATGTTGGTTAAAGTGTTGTTCAAATCATATTTTTGGCCACCTGCAATTATTCCTTCGTCCTCCTCACATGTGTGAATATTTTATATGTATTGAATCCAAGAAGAGAAGAGAGAGATGCTTGATGTGATGTCTCCAAATGATTCTCATTAACTTGAATTTATAGGTGTTGGAGGAGGGCTAATTAGCCTTTAAGTTCGACCTTAAATTTTGTGCCATTGTGGGTTTTCTCACCAAAAATATATGTTTCCTTAACCAAATTGAGTGCTTCCGGGGGAAATTTTGGGTCTCTCTGAATGAGGAATAATGTCCTATTAATGGAATTTATATCTAAGCTTCCAAATTAACACTCCCTCTCAGTTAGGGAGAAATTTCTGACTGCAAAGTAAGTCCCATCACCAATGTCTCGTCATCATCAAATAAATGTTGTATCTACTCATCTCTGCACTTCATCTATTGACACTCTCAAATCTAACAGAAGACGAATTTGACATCATAGGGGTGCTCAAGCTACAACCCTCTTTCTAATGACAATAGGCGAGATCCATCTACCAACGATGATCACATCCATCTTGGTGTTAAGTCAACAAGTGAGATCAACTTGCCATATTGGGTAGATATCACATCCATCCTATTGTCCAATAATAATTGGGTGAGATCCATCTATCAGCAAGGATCACATCCATATTTTTGTCTAGTCATCATGCAAGATCAAACTTGTTATATGGGGTAGTGATCACAACCATCTCAATGTCTACTAATTTTTTGAAGTTGACCCTAAAGAGTCAAGTGGTAGAACACTTGCATCCTCTATATTTGAGGGAGATCCACTTACTATGAGAGGATCACACCATGTCAAGCCATACTTGAGAGAGATCCACTTGCTATGCAAGGATCACACCATCTCAAGTCATCTCAACCCATTGGAAAAATGGGAGGCAATCCCAAAAAACCTTGCTTGTGGGTAGGATGCATATTGGGGTATACTCTGTCAATCATGAAAGGGGGAGATAACCAACTTCTAATAAGTGACAAGGATGATGCACACCGTATGGTGACAATATGCGAGATCCAATTACTTCAAAGGGCAAGGATCACAACCATCCTATTGTCCAGAGATACCTCAAACCCAGGAGCTTTCAGGCCAAATTCCTCTCTGTATGAGCTCAAACAAAAGGGGAGAGCATAGCTTAGTGTTATCAACTAGTCTAGACCCTTACCTAGGAGGGTCACATCCATCAATCCAAGCTACTCTCTAAATACCAAGAACTTCCCTTTCAGTAAAGCCTTGGTGAGAATGTTCGTTATCTGGTCATATGTCAATATGTGATGGAGTCTTATGGCTCCTCTCTGTACCAGGTCTCAAATGCAATGGTACATGTTCTTTATATGCTTGGATTTCTCATGAAATACAATATTCTCTACCAATCAAATCCAACTGTTGTTGTCGCAATATATCACTGTAGTATCCACGACCTGCTCAAATAGCTCTCCAAAGAGCTTTCTTAACCATACTACCTCACAGCTAGTCACGCTAGTAGCTATGTATTCTACCTCGGTTGTTCTTAAAGCTACAAACTTTTGTTTCCTACTCATTCAAGATATCATAATAGATCTCAAGCTAAATCAACACCTAGATGTGATCTTCCTATCAATAATGTTTCCATCCCAATCAACATCAATATATCCATGTAGTCGTACATTGGTGGCATAATATCTTAGACTAAGGTTAATTGCCCATGCAAATATCTCATAATGTGTTTGGCAGCAACCCAATGTGCATGGATGGGCTCGATCATGAATTGACTCAAGGTGTTCACTGCAAAGCATATGTCCAAATGGGTGTTCACAAGGAACATCAATGCCCCAATCAGTTGTCGATACTTAGAAGGGTTGGCTAGGTAAGGTCCAACAACATCTCTGCACAACTTCTTGGAATTCATCTCCATCGGGGTTGCCAAGGATTTACATTTTTTCATTCCAAATATCTTTAATAGCTTCATGACATATTTTCCTTGAGAAAGGAAAATCTCTCCAGGTTTTTGCCAAACTTTTAGTCCCAAGAAATAATTCATCATACCAAGATCCTTCATTTCTAATTCAGAGGCAAACTCCCTCTTACACTCGATCATAAAGGGCTCACTACCTGTCAAGAATAGATCATCAACATATAGAACCAAAATCAAAGGCATACCTTGGACCACCTTGAATTATAGGTTGGGATTGACGCTGCTTCTCATGAATCCAAGCTTCACCTGGTACTGTCAATATTGGCATACCATGCTCTAAGGGATTTTTTCAAGCCATATAATGCCTTCTTCAACCTATAAACATGTGTCTTTTGATCCTTCAGTTCAAATCCCTATGGTTTATCAATGTAAACTTCTTCCTGTAGCATGCCATGGAGAATCGTTGTCTTTACATCCATCTGGTTAAGTTTCCATCCTTGACTAGAAGTAACGATAACGATCAATCTAATCGTAGTGTAACATGAAATGGGGGGGAACATATCATAACAATACTCTCCCTCTTTCTGGGAGAACCCTCAAGCTATGAACCTTGCCTTGTACTTCTCAATACTTCCATAAGCTCCATGCTTGATTTTGTATATCCATTTTGAAGTCACCATTGATTTCCCCTTCAGTCTCGAAATGACGTCCCATACATAGTTGTTCATAATTGATTCATATTCTTCAGTCATAACATCCTTCCAAACTTCTTCTTTCACAATTCATCCAAAGGTAGGTGACTCAGCTTGAATGGTCATACTCATGGCTACAACATATCCCTAATAGTAGCATGGCTTGTTGTTTTCTCTAAAGGTTCCTCTAGTGGGGATTCATCTCTTGGCATCCTCTAATATATATAAAATCCATAAAGGTATCTTCTTGGAATGAGGATCACAAGGAGGAGGGTCCAAGGGATCCATATGATCATCAACAATGTCCTTCTCAAATTCAGGCACGGAAGGATCTTCTAGTAGATCCATATCTTCATCCTTCTTTTCAAGAGGAGGAGGCGGAGGAAGGTCCCTTGATTTTCCAAGGGAAACATCTACATTGAAGGTTATGCCCCTGCTAAACTCAATCTTCCTTTGACTAGGTAAATATATTCTAAATGATTTAGAATTTGCATAGTACCCAACAAATGTACATTTTCTTCTAGTGGCTTCTAGCTTGTTCCTATTATCCTCCAGCACAAGGAAATATATAGGCCAACAGTCGAGCTTCACACTTGTGAATACTTCTTTAGGAGTCTTTTTGTCCAAGGTTTGATGAGGGACCAATTGAAGCTACTACAACACTCTCCAAAATTTTGGCTTACACTCAATTTCAGAGCCTTCCTTGGTCTTGCCCATATTTGTCGCAAACACTGAAACACATTTCATATACTTCCTTGAAGTATTTTTCTCCCCTTTGTAAGTTGGGTAAATTGTCGTCTTTTCACATGAATAGATGTCGCACTATGTGTAGAAGCCTATTTTGGTGGTTTCAAGGGTCTATCTTTGTGAATATGAGTTGTTATAACCATGTAAATATCTATCGCACTCATTCCCAAAATTTTAAGCTGTTGCACAACTGTCATCACGGTCGTCGCAAAGTGTACTTTTAGTGTCGCACTTGTTGTAAATTTGTTGCAAAGTTGTCGCATTGAGGGAAATATGCTGTTAATGTATCCTGGGTGATCTATGTTGTTGCGTTGTCAAGTATTCTAGGTGTGAGATCATAGTTGAAGTCCTATCACTATTCACATAAGTCTAATCGGTCTTACACCTAGCCATTTATGAGAAGGCTTCCTGACCAAGCAACTTGGCTTCACCCAAACTCCTTGAACTTCGCACTACGTAGTTTCAATCCTCTAGATGTAACCTTTCCCCTTGGCATTGCGCAATGTGCAGTTCTTGCCTCCTAGGATTGCTTCACTATGCAGTTTTTGGGCTCAAGCTATGGCCTTGGCCTCCAAAATTGTGCAATCCTTTCTCTCAGCTTGGCCCTAAATGAGCACTGTGCAATCACAAACCTCAAGCTCATTCCCTGAGACTCTAAACTGTGTAGCTGTTTAATTTCCCAACCTCCCTTGTCTCTTGGAATTGCGCATTTTTCTCCCTTAGTCTAGCCTAAACTGCACACTACGCAGTCTTAGGGCTCAAGCCTCAGCCCCGAGATCTTGAACTAGGAGCTTACAAAGTCACCTGGGCTCATATGTCCTCTAGAAATGCATAATAGGTTGATCCGATTCTTGTCCCCTCAACCTGTCAGCCTGAGCTCCCAGACTTCGTAGTTTTCTTCCTCAGCCCAACCTGAACTACACATTATGCATTCTCAAGGCTCAAGCTTCACCTTTGACTTCCTGAGATAAATAATTGTGTAGTTACTGAGCCTCTTTCCTTGCTTATTAGCCGGTTCCGACTCAGTTAATGGATCAATGTGCACCATCTTAGACTAGGGGTTTATCAAACTGATGTCGCCTTGTCATGAGTGAATTGTAGATACAAGTACCTTACCATGCTATCACGAGATGATGAAGAAATAGATGAAGGAGGAAAACATGCTAAAAGACACTCTTGTAGCTGAACATGCAAGTTGATCAATCACAAGAAAGCAAAGGGACATCAATTTGTGATCACAACTCAATACTTAAGATCATTGAAGATTCCTTATCACCAAGTCATACAAATGTGAAAAGAAGAGCATTCTCAAGCAGACACTCAACACACAACAACAAAAATGGCTTGAAACTGCCACATCATCAAGCAATCCATGTCAGTAGTGTCATGTCATGTCATGAGTTGTCATATGCCACATTAGCATTGTGAATCCTACAAAGGGTATTCAAAATGTATTGTAAAGTGGAAGTACAAAGAACACATGTGGAATATAAAGAGTCATGTAAGTTAAAAATTCATAGGAAGTGAAACAATTATGAGGGTATTCAAAGAGTCACAAGGAAGGGGAAGCATCACCCCTTGGTTATATATACTCCCTCGTTGTATGAGCAAAGGAATTTTCACCTTGGCTCCTCCTGCAAGGCATTAGAGAGACATATTAGTTCTTTTGAGGAGCAAGGAGTGGATCCAACGCTCCACTACTGGAGCTAGTGATGTTCATTGTATATATGTGTCTTGGAAATTTTACTTAATAACATAAGCCTTCAAGGCCAACACATTCTTCATGCATGGATTATGGATATTTGTAATACTATTCTGTGAATGTTTATAATTCATGTTTTCTTTCATTTGTGCTAAAGTAGTTGAACTATTTTGGTTATTTTGGTACTTATCCTATTGAGAATTTTTTGTAATTTCTATTATCATTGTCGTATCCTCGTGGACTATTCCATTGGATATTATACAGATCTTCCTCATTACATTGGTTTCAATGACTGTCACATCTCTGTGGATTATTCTACTTGATGTTGCATGAAACCTTCTTGTTCATGTGTGTCTCTACTAGGGTGGTATTACTACCTCTCTCTTAGAGTCTCACTTTCCCTCCCCTCCACAACAAAATAACTTTGACACACATGTGATTGAACGCTCACCAGGCACACCCCCTTTGCTTTTCGAAGGCGCACTTTCACTCCTCTCTCTTGCTGACAGTTAGAGCCAAGGCATATCCATAACAATACAATGCAACTGGGCCAATATTCTAGATGGGGCTCCTACTCCAAATGATGTGAGTTCTAATTGGGACTTCACATTGGAGAGACCCCTTGGTTGATGAATTTCCAGCACCGTCAACAGTGGCGCTAGAAGGAGGGTCAAATGACAAGCTAAGCCCACTCAAGCTAGTTTGAATCTCTTATCTAAATGGCTCATACTCAAATCTTAATCCCGAGGCGTTTCTCTAATTTTTATCTTTATCAATTTTAAATCCTCGGTGAGCCTCTCTATCACTTGTCATAGTTAAAGGTTAATGGTGAGGATGGAACATCCACAACCGAGCATGTTTCTGATTTCCTTAAATTTTGTGAATCCTACGAAATCAATGATGAAGAGTTTTCTTGTGTACTTTTCTTCCTCACCCTTGAAGGTCGTGTTAGTCGATGGTGCCATAACTTGCCACCGACTTCCATCCATTCCCTTAAAAAGAATCAGTCTCTTAAAAATGAAACCTAATGAATCAGTTAAGGATTTTTTCTGACCGATTCCTTCACCTTTATTGTGAAATTTCTGAAGAATACATGAATCAAGATTTCTTGAAACAAGAGGTTGTGCACTTGGTTCTTATCTCTTTACATGCTGAACCTGAGCACACCGATTTTCCTACTTCCCTAACTCTTGTGAATCATGAGACACCTCTAATTTCAGAGAAGGAATTTTCTATACCTTTTGTTCTTTGTCCTCCTCCTTTTCCAGTTCTGATGAAGGTGCCTCTGTGAAATGGTAATAAAGTTGAAAAAACACAAATCATATTCCTAATCCATCTTCTCATTCTTCTTCCGTTTCTCATAACTCAGATTCAATGGAGGAAATCCCAGAATGGCTCATGAAGCCCATGGGTAAGTCTAACTTCCCCATTCCACAACATGATGTTATCATTCATAAGTCTAGCCTCCAATCTAATCTAGGTTTATGCAATCCTCTATTATCAACACACCATGAATCTTTGTACTGTGATCCACCCAATCAATCCACTCCACTAGCTAATCTTTCACACTCTCTTGATTTCGCTTTGTTGTTTCAAATTGAGATCAGATACAAGGCAGTCACATTACATAGGTAGAGGAGCAAGAAGGTGATGATGCTTTCAATATTTCTTCTCTTTTTCAAAATCCTCCATGTCAAAAAAATGTGCTTCCATTCTTGGATTATTCTTAATCCACTAATCTCGCTAGTGAATCAAATGTAATCAAATTTTCTGATCAATCCATAACCTTGGGAAAAAATCATTCTGATGACGATGACTCTATCGATGTATGCGATCACAAATCCCCAGGTGTATCAACTGATCTTTTGGTTTCTCATGAAGATTTTACTTTAGATCCAGAATCTAATTCAGTCAAAGAAGATGTTCTTATCGAAACTTTCTCTTCATCTGACTATCCCTTATGCTCTATCGTCTATGATGCATCTACTCATGAGAGAGATATTCCATGCTCTTTAAGTTCTTCATCCAATGAGTTATCTTCTCAATTTACATAAGACAATGAGATTATCCATGATGCAAATGAAAACAATTGAATCATTGAGGACCCTTTCCACCCCTCATCATCTCTTCTCTTGCATGAAGGGAACTCTTCAAATCAATTTTCTCATGAAATTTCCCAAATTCATTCATCTTCGAATTTGCGATCAGAAGAACCTTTCGACTTGAGTAATCTAGTTGTTGAAGTTGAAAAATACAGTGAAATTAGTGACAGATATGGCTTCCATCCTGTGAGAAGTGGCTTTATTGAAACTAGTGGTAACAACTATCCTCAAACCATGCATGATCTGGTTCAATATTCAAAATGCGATTTTAAAATCCTGGAAAGTTTTGGGACTTGCCAGGAAGTTGAGGCACTTCAAATTCCATTAATGGTTATGTCGGGATCTCACAACTCTGGCAAGCCCCCCGAGCTAAGTCAGATCTATTTTTTCCTGCACAATCCTTCTCTTTGCATGGTTTCACTCGATGAAAATTTCGTTCTGAAAAATGTTTGGTATTTCAGGTACAATGTTTCAAATTTTCAATATTTTATTTATGACCGGAGTCATGAAACTTTTTCGGTTTATTCATCTTCATGCGAATCTCTCGCATCAAACTTGATTTTGGAATGTGTTGTAGTGTTTTTGGAGCACAAGTGTACCAAAAAAGACCCCCTTAGCAGTGGATTGTTACCTGTAAAGGATCACAGTCAAAATTGGTGTTGTTAGTGGACAAACTTAAATAAACACAACATTGTAAATAGTGGAAACAAGGCATACATAAACATAAAATTAAACAAAGAGGTACATGAACAAAACAATTCTCAAATGGATCAGAAACATCAATAATATATGGAAAAATATCCCTTTATTGATTGCTGGTGGTAGAGGTTGAATACAATTAGAATCTCAGACACTTGAAGAGAATTCTTTGAACTAGGGAGCTAAAAAATACTCAGCAACGGGGTTTCCTTTCCTCAATCTCTTTGAAAGTTTCTGCTCTCTCTCAAAGAAGTGTGAAGACTCTCCAAAGGGTGGATTCCTCTTCACTCACTAAGATGTTGGGTTGCCTAGAAGCAATTTGACCAACATGCTAGTTCTCTTCACTTCCTTGGTTTCAACAATATAATGGTGGTTTGCAGAAACAACAATTTGGCCAACATAACAATGTCTCCTCTTTTTTGCTCTCTGATGGCTTGTTTACATAGAGGTTTTTGAATCCATCTTCCCTCCCTTGGTACATGTATGATAAAGACATATGAGTAGGACAAGAGGATTCCATTGAGGGCTTCACTTCTCCAACATGACTCAAATTTGGCTGTACTAGGCCGATCTTGTATCAAGAAATTAGCTCCAAGTGTGTAGAGTGGTACCGGACTGTTGAGTCATCTTTTCAGCAACCACGCGGATCTTTGAGGATATGCCATGCACGTGCGTTTATCAAAGAAATTACATCCAACCTTCATTGATTTCCTTTATAAACTTTGGACCTTAGGAGAACTTTTGATTTTTGAATCTTCATAATGTATTCAGCTAGAAAAATGTTCGCCTATGCATTTTGCTGGACAATTTTAATGTCTTCTGGATTGTAATAGTAGGTGTATGATTTTTTGGTGTTAAAAGTTGCCCCTTGATTTATCAGGTTAGGAGAAAAGGTATAGCCGAAATACATCATGTTTTCATTTATTTGGAGAGTCTAATTAACTTTTCGAGAGAGAGGATAGCTTGTTACAGAGATGAGTAGAGAAAAACCCCTTAACTGAGTATGAATGATACCCATGCCCTAGTGAAAAAACTACAATAAGGGTGTGTATATACGAGGTGAGCATGTCCCATGCTAATTATTATGTCTAATCGAAACTGAGTACAATTGGACAACAACTGATTTGTGTCTAGTTAACATGGTGGTTGTTGACATGCTAATAGTTGATGATGAAAATTGTTGACGCCCTCAGGCGCTCTTTCTGGTCAAATAAGAAAAATATTGTTTTCCTATGCATATCTTGGTGAAGCAATTTGTTGATGGGTGTTGTGGTATGTACATGTATTTGGCAGTAGGTACCTCCCCCACATCATAATATAAGCACTACTGAATGAGGTGCTTAGTGATGTAGGGGTCTTCGACTATGTGATTGAATTGTAACATTAAAAAAGTAAGACACCACCTTAAAATGAATGATTGAGTTGATGTATAATGTCAAGGCGACCAATGAAATCAATAAGAAATAATGGTTCCCAATGTGCCACCCAAGGATATCCCTATTAAGGGAGGGAGTATCCAAGGTACCACCTCTTTCTTGGAATATATTTGTTGAAGTCGATGGGAAAAGGGTGTCATTCGCCCGACATGGTGAGTGAGGAAATCAATGTGAGATATGAACATATTGTAATAACTTGGGTTAGATAGTCATGATAGTGAGGGCTATCGACATTGGAGGATACAGATAGGTATTCTGAGGTCAAATCTTAATATGCAAATGACGATGGTCCTACACATGCTTTCTAATGATCCTGGAGTCAGTAGGATTTCTAGGATGGGTGTAAGTGTTTTTTGATAGATTTGAAAAATGGGGATGATTTGTTGATGAATTGTGGCAAAAGGTGGTTAGAGGCTATAGGCGGGTGAGGGCCAGGAACTGTAAAAATTAGATGTGGATGGGAGATTTCTTTTTTTTTTTTGAAAAGATATTTGTTCACTTGCCAAAAGAATAGGGGTTGGTTTGGATGTACAGCCATAGAGACGGGTGACCCATGGTGATAGTGACCTGTGTGAAGGTGTAATGTATCTACTGAGGATGGGGGCCGCATTAGTTGGTCTCCATGTTAAGGGGTGGGTGAAGTGGTGCAAATGGGCTATGTGATGTGCATGAACAATAGGCCAAATGTAGGACGTGGAGGTGCATTCGTTAGTATTGTGAGATGGCTATGGAAAACGGAGTGAATGCATAATGAATGTAGCATAATGAGGCTAAACTTTCAGATATGCATATGAGATGGTTCCTGGGCCAAAGTGAGTGGTCATATCTCCTTTGTGTGAAGAAGGATCTACAATGATGAAGGGAGCCATGGGGGGGGGGGGGGGGGGTGTTCTATTGACCGACATGAATGCTTATCATGTACAAGTGTGAGATGGTAATAAACATGGTCGAGATGTTGGACCTTATGGTGCATTTCGAATAAATGATGTCAAGATATGAAAAAATGTTTAGGGGGAAGCCTATCATGCTGAGTGGAGAATGATACTTGATTTCTTTTCGCTTGTCAAGGTGTTGGTTAAGCTGACCATGTGTGATATTCCTACAATGGATACAACCAAAACCCAAAGTGAAAGAATCATTTAAGACATACATTTATAATGAATTTTATGGACTTAGAGTGTTGGAGAAGTACTTGGCATGTGTGATAGGCCTAGAAAATGACTTTTTCTGTTTCCGTGAACAGAGGGTTCCATGATGAAGATGTTGTGGGACTAATCTTCACATCTCTTTCGATTTTTTCAACGAAGATCCCAAGCTTCTGCAATGTACCACAAGATATGGGAAAAAGGGCGATAGATAGGGCCATGGGGTCCAAAAATCGATCATTTGCATTGTTGAGCTGTGGAGGTCAGAGAGCTTTCCTAGAGCATTTCTTGTTGTTGTGGTCAACTTGTGCACCCAGGATTCATGCTGTTAGAGGTAAGTAAGAGCTTGAACCCTAACCTTTGTGATTTTCACTCTGCTAGGTTAGGTAGGTCGTACAAGGGTCCCCTGTATGACTTTTTAGGGTCAATCTTAAGGACCCCGCGAGCGACTCTCCTTGAGCTGCATGGTCGTTACACAAAACAAGAGTTGTGCGTGAAGACCGTGCATGAAAGGGGTACTCAAACACACGTTGCATGCGTTTGAGTTATGGGTTTACACGACGAACCCTGTCGGGGATTGTTACGACTTTCCCAATCGTTTGCGCGCATGTATGGGATACAGACACACACACCGTACGATGTTCTGAAGAGCAGGCGCTCACACTGTGCGCTTGTTTAGGAAACAGGGGCGCGGTGGGGAAAAAATAGTTTTTTTCTTCCATTTTGATTTTTTGAGGACCAATGGGGTTCTCTTTTCTAACTTGTGGCATCCTTGGTGGAAGTATGATCTGGAGAGAGCGAGACTGGGATCCTCTCTGGAATGTTGTGTTGCATGATGTTGATGCTAGGCATCAACTAGTGCAGTGGGGGTTACTAAAGTTTCTTCAGAACCTGTTGATGAGGTCACAAGAAGATTTCCTATGATATATGGTTATTGTTGGGATGTAGATCTCTAGGTGATGGTTATTCACTATACAGACCTCTCGATACTGGTGGAGATTGGCATCTACTTTGTTACTAGGTTGATGCTGCGAGGGGAGGTGCTTCCTTATCCACTTCCAAGAGGGGATGCTAGCATAGGGTTTGGGTTGATGGGTACTGTAGTGCTAACCCTATTTCAGATGGTTGTGTGAGGATTATAGCGATGGAGGATCTGGCCGAGCGAGCAGTGCTGGCTATGATCGTCAGACTCATGGGGTCAACGTCCCCGAACTGGTGCTCGGGGCCGTATATTTCAGTTTTGCAGCAACTTCAGGCGGGGGCATTCTTTGACTAGGCCCGATAATTATGGCAGGGGATGATGTCGCAACTTACCCAGGTTCAACGATTAACACTGAAGAGTTTTGGTTATGGGAGTGTGCTTTCCAGCATACTCTATGAGAGGGTGGTTATGCTTCGTCCTGTTATTGCAGTACTAGCGAGGCCTCCTTAAGAGCCTCACATGATTCGATGGGGACAGGTGATGTTGTGAGAGGGAGGAGGAGAGGTGGGTTGGTACTGCATTGACATCGTACAATGTTGGTTCGAGTCCAACCCCCAGCTGATATTCAACTACCTGTACCATGGGGCTGATTTCTGGGGAGATCCAGAGATGGGGCTTCCTCCAGCTATTTCCTAGGGACCATCAGGTATATTCTTTTTACTTTTCATTCGTATACATATGTGTTTTTTCATGTATTTATGATTTACGATGATATTGACACTATGCTTTGTTTACTTGTAGATGCGGGGCCACAGGGATGTCCACTGGCCTTTCTAGTTGGCCATGATCGGAGACATATGGGAGTTGCGGGGGACGTGCCTGTTCCTTAGAGACCTCGAGTACCGAGGCCATCGAATTCTCCTCAATATGGCTAAGATTGACCGGTGCAGTAGCCTCAGCTGGAGATTGGTGGGCCCTCCGGAGAGGGGGCTATGGATACAAAGAGACTGGTCGCACAAGCTGAGGAGGCTAAGGTGTGACAAGATGCTGCAGTGGCGAAGTTACATTGGTACCATGACTTCTGGAGACAAGTGAAGACCTTGATCGGAGGTGCGCCCTTTGAGGGATGGGCTCACCTTCCAGAGGTTGTGGTGAGACGACTATGTCCCGAGAATGGGAGCATCGATTGACTTTGTGTTGTATTGTTATGGCGACAGCTATAGTAGGTACCATCCTTGCTCCTGATATGTAGATGGTGCCACTGGGGCCCTAGGGAGACTGGCTATGTATTTTTGTTTTTGTTATTTTTTTTTCGGCTTTTTTGTTTTGGTTGAGATGACGTATGCACCAGGGAAAGCACCCAGTTATGAGGATGATCCCCTGTATTTTTGGTGACTTATCCCTCCTGGTCGTGGGCCAGTTATTTTTTTGTTCATATACATTTTTTTATGTATATACGAGGCTATTTTTGGCGGCTCTCATGATGTGATATATGTGTCTATACTTCTTGGTGTACTTCTGCGTTTGTGTTTCTAGATGTATCTTGTGTTGATGTTTTTTATATATCTTTATGGTTATATATATGATGCATGCCAGCCTAGGATTTGATTATCGATGCCATCATCTATATGATTTTGATCTCTGGGTATATGTGTAAATGTGATTTAATCAAAATTTCTATCTAACCTTTTTGCATGTAGATATTTGCGAAAAAGGCCTGGATCGTGCACTTGGAACGTCCTATTTAACTGGGATACTATGAGCTGGGAATCAAGGAAATACATGCAGGTGAGGATATCTAGCTGGTGGGCATTGACCAAGAGGCCTATGAAAACATAATATTCTACTTGATTGTTTGTGGCTGACCCGATACAAAGTCCATTGAAGATATGAGGTGTTCGGGTTAGGAGAGTATATGACCCATGCTGCAACAACAAGATTTTGCAACCATCGAGATGCGCCTTCAGCGAACCTGTGGTGATAAGATGGTGGAAGATACATTGGTTGAAATGATATGAGAGAGAGATTTTTAGAATACATCTATGATGTGGTGATCATCATAAACAATAAGTCGTTGTACATACATTCTTACTCTAACATTTTATGGATGAAATTTTTTGAGGTAGATACCATTCACAGGATTTTTTAGGTAGGTCCCGTTGGGCTCTAATAGTATGTATGCCCCCTTGCGAAGGAAATGCTTGATGATGTATGGGTTCTTCAAAAGGGTTTCAAACTTCAGTTGTGCTATGGGCAGGGTTTCTCTAAATTGGTTCAGAGCTAACCGCATATATTTTATGAGAGGCGATGCTACTCATGGCGTGGGATGTTGATGCCTCATTGTCATTGTGTGATAGGATATATTGTGGAGGTATCCATCTCTAGGGTGAGGTATTGTTATGGCATGGCCTGTTTGTGTGGATTGGTTTTAGTGTTGGTCGTGCTGCATGGAATCATGTAAGATACTAACAATTCCTTTTGTGGTGGAATTGAGAGCATATGTGACAATAACACAGCGTAAGTTTTTCTTTGTTTGAGAGGTGCTTATAGGGGAACTCGGCTACTAAGAGGAAGATGTCATTGAGCCTACTCAGTTTGTGGCATTTATTGATCAAATGATTGGGTTTGTCACATAATGCACATGTAATGGGTGAATTTATTTGCCAGGTCGTTTTTTATTGCTTTTGGCCTGATCTAGAATGGTGATGGTGATGGGGGGTAAAATGGCAGGGGCCTAGCTATATTTTCTCCTCAAGCACACATAGGACATTTAGGGGTCCTTCTTTGCTGGGTGGGGGAATGGGTTCAATGGATTTTGTATATGAGTCTAGTAGATAGGGATTTTCCTTTATGAAGTTACGTATGAAATTCCCTATTTTGCGGAATTGAGGAAGGTGAGGGCACCTCATTTTGTGATGGTTCTCCTCACATATAGTGCCTATATGGTATTTATGCCTAAATTTTCTTCTTTGGTCCTCTTGGGTGGTGGGGCGGACTTGGTAATGTGTCCATAATTCTAGATACCAATCTATCAGATGGGTAGGGTCATCGCATATAGCACATGGTAAAGTAGAGGGGTGGAAATACAACTTATTCTGCCTTCGTGTGTCTAGATGATGTCTCTTCTTGTATGTAGAATATTTTTTGACATTTATCGTTATGTGGAGGTGGGGTTGGTGTTATGGGCTCATTGTTGTTGGCTTGGATGAGACCTTTTAGTGTCTCTTGGAGTTCACAGATATTCAGACAATGATTAGTGTAGTGTCCATATTTATCACATACGGCGCACGCATGGTTGGTGCGTACTTCCTTTTTACGTAAGGGTATGAATTTCACTCCTTTTGGTGGATATGGGGTTACCGTTGTTTTAGAGGTATTCATGATTTTTTTAAACTCGTATATTTTTGGGCATATATGAGTTGGGTGCTCGAATTCCTCACATAACACACAGGGTTGCACAAGTTTGGAGGAGTTGGAAGTTTCTCCTTTTTCACTGTTTTGTTTTGCTTTTCTGGCGGTTCGACTTGTGGTAGGTGTAGGACGGTTTTGAGTAGGGGTGGTCTTATAAAATGGAGGTATAGGGAAGCTCCCTTCCTACATGTGTCATGACTCTGCCGACACAGTCATGGGGATTAGGTACCAAATTGGTATTGCAAGAGTCATATTTGGTAATGTGAGGGTAGGCATGGCTTGGTGTGAGACGAACCTGGGTAGGGGGAATAAGAAGGGGGTTTGCACAATTGCGGGAGGTAAAGAAATGACTTCTTCAATTGTATAGGGTGAGGTGTTTGGAACTGATTCTAGTGTTTTGGTGGTGTTTGATGAAGTCATCATGCACACTGGTGCTTGGTATTTGGGACAATCTCTTGTATTACCGGAGGGTCTCCTGGGAATGTTCCTTCGAGGTTTGACAACTTAAAATGGCTTGGGATGATCTCAATGTAAGTAGTGACCACCTCTTGGGATACTAAGGGAAACACACCATCTAGTGTGGGTGAAGTTGTCTTCTCGTAGTACGTGAGTTGATCAACGGTAATGACCTTCCCATTGTGGGGGAACATCATGATTCTGAACACCAATGAGGCGACTGTGAGCATTTCGTACATATATTTTTAGCCTAGTAGGATGTTGTAATCCAAATGGGCATCAAGTACTTCAATGTCTATTAACACAATTTTTCCAGCCAAATTAACTGGCACACTAGGGTATAGACTGACAGGAGAAGAAGGGCGTCCCTTGTATGCTCTGAGCATTATGTTAGAAGGCTTAAGTTTAGGGGATCCTAACTTTTTCCAAATGGATTTGGACATGATGCGTGTGGAAGCGTCTTTGTCGATGATGCAACGATGGATATTCCTCTTCTGGACTAAGACAGGGATTTGGAAAGTGATGGTTGAGGGAAACTATGGAGTAGCTTTGTCCATGTCAAAGACTATGAGGTGGGAATCAGATGGGTTGATTGCGCCTAAAGTGGAGAGTAGGGCTTCCGCTGGGTTGGGCATGTCAGTAGGACTTCAAGTGCTGACATCACTGATGGTGATTGAGCTAAGTCATCGACTATGCTGTAACTATGGGTAACTTTTGAATTGGTCCCTTAGTGTTGTAAAGGTCCTTTAACCATTTTAGGCATGAAATCTATGGAAGGTTGCGTGATGGTCAACGTTCCAGTAGGTATGGTTGTAGCTGAGGTGAACGGATTGGGCTCCGGGGGAGTCTCATAAGTTCGATTCTTTTTTTGTTAAGAGGATGTCCTCTCCTATCATGAATATATCATCATTAGGAGTATTGCTGAGGTTCCCTCTAGATGGGTGAGTTTTAGAAGTTTTTAGTTGTGTGTTAATGATTCCCTGATGGGGGAAGGGTTCCTACATGACTGCAGTTAGTTGGCCAATTTTCCCCTACTACCTTGTATCCTTTTCAAATCAGGAAGTTGAGGATAGTGATGGCTATAATGGTCGTACTCCCCACAGATAGCGCATGCATGATTAGTCCAGAGACGAGTGTTCTTGCCCTATTTATGCAAGTTATTATTGGTCGTACCTTGGTTTTGGTTCTAGTTGGGGTTATCCCTTATCGGTTCCCTTAGGGGTTATTACTGGTTGTTGCCTCCCCACTCAGGTTCTCCCTTTGGCTTATTTTTAGATTTTTTCCTAACACCGTTATAAGGATTAATTGAATTCAGTTGTTCTTATGATTGATGCAATGAAGTGAGAGATTGTTGCACTAGATTCACCCGTGCATTATTTTTCTTTGGCGGGATATTTTTTTGCGATGCTGGGAAAGTAGAATATTGGTTCTCTTATCCCTGGTTAACATACTATTTTAGGGGAGAAGACGTCTTATCTATACTCCAAGATGAGTATTGATTTCCCTAAGGGGGATGATACGAGCCTCCTTGCGAGGGTTGGTGTTGGTTAACCCTATTGACTATATTTTGCATAGGTGCGGGTTGACCATTATAATACCCTGTATTTTGCAATGGTGGTGTAGCATCATGTGATGGGCCATTAACTAGATATGCAGGGTATTGACAACTATTGATGTGATTTCTTTGGGATAGGGCCCCAATTACTCTGTAACAGTATTAGATGCACCTGCGATTTCTCGATAAGACTACATGCGTGAGGCGTCTGGAAGCACATGATAAATGTAGCGAGACTAGTTATAGATCAGATCCAGTTGCTGGGCTTTACTAATGGATTTTTCCTTGCTTTGCGGGAATATTTTAGCCACGTTTTTAGAGATTTCGGGGGTGAGGGATTTAAAAAAATATGCAGGAGGACTTTATCTTCAAATTTAGTTTTTCACAAGTTGAGGTGTTCCCCCATTCATGATATGGTCTGAGATGTGTATAGATTGTGTTTGCTTGAAGTTGGTTAGGAGTTCCATACCCGAATCATGGTAGACTGGGAGTTGGAAGTGTTATCACTCAAGTTGTCCCTAAGCTCCTGAAGGGATACGGCCGAGGTAACCACAAACCAATCTTTGGATTGCAGGTTCTAGCCCACCTGCAATCAGAGAGGGCTCTCTCTGATGATTTAGCTTTGTTGATGATGATTTTAGCTAGTTATTGGTCAGTGGGTTTTGTTTAAGTTGAGATGTTTGAATGGAAGGAAATGCTTTCAGTAGGAGGCATGCATAGGGTGATAATTTTCAAACATTGGGCATGAGCAATGGTAGACCGCAGGTAGGCTTTCTTGATCACAAAGGAATATGGAGCAAGGTAGCTGCACATGAAACAACCTTCAATCTAAAGAGATGGAGTGAAATGTAAGGAATGAGAGGCAATTAAGAATCTCTCAATCAGCTTAATAGAGGGAAGGAAAATGAGCTCTATCTAGGGGCAGTTAAGAATCCCTGGATAACTGTCATACATGGTGAATTAGGGCAAATATGAGCGAGGTGGAATTCATATTTATGCCTAAAACAGATGAAAAACATAAAGAAACAACAGAAATTGAGCATAGAGTGCAATTAAACAAGTTCTAAGCTAATCTTTCCCTTTGTTTCTTAGATAATGATGTATGAATGGAAAGACAGAGGTAAGAAACACTTATTGAGTCATGTGCCAACACAAGAATTCCACAGTCACTCTTCAACCATCAAACACAGTGCACAATTCATTCTCCAATCTCGTAAGCAGTATTTGATTATAGAAATTATCAGATATATAGTGTGAGTCTCTGCTTAAGAAAAACATCCAACCAACCAAAAACCAACCCTTGTTACATTGTTCAGGGCTCTCTTTATAGGTAAAATATCCAGAAGTATTTATTACAACCGACCTAAACAGGTCTGCGGGAAAAGTTTTTTTTTAAAACCTAAACTTGTGCTAAAATTAAATGCAAATAAAATATCTATTGAGTTGTGCCAGAAGCAACTGGATCAAAAAGAGTTAATGTAGTGTCCTTTGTGACTTGGTGCAGTGCTGTTGCAATAACTGAGCTTTGAGCTTTGGTCTACCGATCTTATGTGAGTTTTAATGTGCAGTCATTGTGATGATGAGCTTTGAATGGTTCCTTAACTGCTTCTTGACTTTCAAGGATTTCTTTTGATGTTTTATTCACCTTGAGCCCTGAGAGGATCTTCACTGATACACTTCGCCGCAACACTGATACTCTTTGACATGGATTTTGGCTTCACATTTTCTCTGATACTCTTTAATGCCTGAATCGGGTCTTTCTCTTTCTTCTGATACGTTAAAAACTGCAAAATCGGGCCTTTTCTGCTCTTTTCGGCGCAAAAACGGCTATGGAATCAAAAGATTCCCTAAAGATTCTCCAATTTGGCCCATTTCCCGTAGCGATGCGTGATTAGCGCTAATCGCGCATCGAAAACCGCATCAGAATTTGAATCCGAGCCTCCTAAGATGCTTTTTCGCGCTCGCGCACCCTTCTTTGGCGGGTGACATCAGCATGACGTCAGCGGGGTGACATGGCAGGGTGACGTGGCAGAGTATTAAATAGTGCGGTGCCTTATATGCTTTTGCGATGCGATAGCGGTAACTGAAATGCTGCGATCTGTGATGAATTTGCAGTAAAACCTGTTTTACTGATAAATCATGTTTTAAGTGAAATATATGAATGAATGGAGGCATGCGGCGAGGAAGCATTTTTTATGCGATATGCTCCTTTGATGTGATGGAAATGTCACGTCGGGGCAAGAGGAAGCGGCATGCATTTAGGGAACGTGATTTTTGTGACCACTGATTGCCGACTTGTGATATCGCATCGGTAAAAAGGGGAATGGGCATATATATGTGGCATATAGTATTTTGATATGCCGATTTGTGAGATGGTATCAGCGGAGCGTCCATCGGGGAGGACAAGAACGAGCAACATTACTTTGAGGCCTGCGACGGCGATAATCACGTCGGAGGGGAATTCAAAGGGATTGGAAGACTGTTAAGGCAGTCGGCGAGGATTATTGTGATCGGAAGAAAGGTATATACGTTTTTGAAGAGTATTTGAGGCCTCGGGAGGGTCTGATAACCTAGAAAGGAAGAATTTCATGCTTTGGAAGGAGTCCATTGCATTGGAAGATGGTTTTAAAGGGGAAAGATGAGGGTTCTTTCTATGTTTCAGACAAACTTAGCAATTCCCAAGTGTACTTATGGTTATCTTTCAACCAGGGGGGAAGGGATAAATATATAGAGGAGTTATTAACATAGTTTTTAGTAGGGGAAGGGGGAAATAGATAGGGAGCTATATACTAGAGTTAGAAATTAATATGGGTTGTGACAAGAAAGCGCTAAGTTTAGAGGTCTTAGGCTTTAAGAAGGGGGAATAGAACTTTGTAGAGGACATATGAACACTCTTTAAGTAAAGCAAATCTTTACTAGGGAAAGGATATGAAGCATGATGGATTTAAGAGATATCAAGCAGATCTTGACCTCTTTTGGGGAAGTTAGTGAATGATTTGGTGAAGAAGAAGAAGGGAGAGTTAGACATGCCTCACTTGAGTTGCTCCAAGTGGATTTTTGCCTTGCAATTGTGATTTGAATAGATATAGCACTTGAAAACACAAAACTGATCACAATCATTGGTTCTGTGGCCACAAAACCACCTACCTAGCCTAGTTATCTAGCATTTTTTCTTCTTTTTGGATTGGGTGCACTTGAGCTAGCAAACCCAGCTTTTCAACCTTTTCTTTTACTGTCTTCCTATCTATATCTACACTTATTTCATCCAAGGCTCAGATTAGGCTGTTGAGCACCCTTGCTTCTCTACCTATCTAGGAATCTGCCAAGATTAAGCTGTTTGGACAGATGTTAATTCTCTATATTCTAAAACAGAAAATTGAAACCTAGGGAGACCAAGATTAAACTGTTTGTACCTCCCTTTAACCGAAAGTTATTCAAAATGGAATAGTAGATCAAAATTGGAACACAACAGTGGCCCTTGAACTGGCACATTCTCCTGGAATCCTTCTTTGGCTTCTGTAGCAAATATGGAACATTGCAGCATGCAAAGGATGACATATTTGGCATGTAAAAATGTCAATCAGGAAAGATGAGTAACCTGTTGCAGCAGGAGGCTAACAGTGGCTCCACTTGGGGATGACTTTTCCTTGTGAAAAGTTAAGAACAGTAGGTCAGACTGCCTTGATCTTCTGTTGTTGCTGTGGACCCCGACTGAATTACTGTGAACTATATAGCATCTTCTGCTTTCTTCTGCGTGCTTAATGTTGTGTACAATGTTACCTGAGCACTGCCCTTTGGAATAGTCTCAATACATGGATCAAAACTGAGGCATTTTTCTTTAACTCTGTCTTTGAGAAGGTTGCTGATGTAAGACCAAGAATGTTCCTCCCTTTTGCTGGGTGTCAGATGATTGAAGTTTAAAGTTTTGAAAGCGACCTCCTTCCAACATGAATCGTTGTAAAATATGGCACTATCCTTTAATCCCTTGAGTTCTTTCAAATATATCTCAATTGGTCCTGAGCATTATTCTGTATTTTTATTGCTCCTTTCACTCAATATTTCGTTGTACCCTTATGTTGAAACCCATGCAAAAAGACAAAGCCTTTTGAAATGGATGATTTGCACGGGCTGTGCCTTATAAAATTTGTTGCATTGTTTCTCCTGAGAATGATGTCGTGACTGATTATTAAAATAGAGGACTGCCTTTGCTCTGTCTCCATAACTTCGTTGCTCGGTTCCAAGCAATCAGATTGCTTATACAAACATAAAAAGGACAGTGATGACATATATACAAACATCAATATACAAATATATACATAGGAGCATTGGGGGCATTGTATCCTTAAAATGGATCTCGATAATGTTTCAACATTCGACCATTTACAGGGCCCTCTTCAGCTGTGCTACCATCTTCAGATTTGAGGAAATATGTGTTATTGCCTTGCACAACGCTGATCATGAATGGACCTTTCCAAAGAAAATCAAACTTTGCATGTTTGCCCTTGTCTTCTCTTCGTGAATCCCACCTTAGAACTTTGTTGCCAACACAGAAATCCTCAACCTTGGCTCTTTTATCAAACATCTTTTTGAGCTTCTCTTGCAAAATTTGAGCTCCGTCATACACCTGCTCTCTGGTTTGTTGAAGGTGAATGGTCTGATTACTTCTTCTTTGGATGTCATTTGGTTCAGCCTGAATCTCTTGTAGCAGTTTGATAGTAGGAATGCCCAAAGATGAAGGAAATCTGGCTTCCATGCCATATACTAGCTCATAAGGGCTCATCCCAATGGATTTCTTGGTTGAAAGTTTGTTTGCCCACAGGGCATTTGTGAGCTTCCTATGCCAATTCTTTTTGTTCTCTTCCAGCACTTTCTTAATGATGTTGATGAGATTTTTTTTGGATGACTCGGCCAAGCCATTACCTTGAGGATAATAAGATGAAGAGTGGCCGAAGGTAATGTGAAATTTATGGTAGAAATTGACCATCTTTCTGGATTTGAAAGCAGCAGCATTATCAGTGATGATTTTCTCAGGGTAGCCAAATCTAGAAAGGATATTGTCTTCAAGGAATCGGATGATAGTGGAGTCATTGGCTTGCCTACATGGGATGGCTTCAATCCACTTGGTGAAATAGTCGGTGGCTATTAAAATCCACTTGTGCTGGCCTGAAGAAGAGGGATGGATTTCCCCTATGAATTCAAGACCCCATTGTTGAAAAGGTTGTTCGGTTGAGATAGGCTTAAGGGGCAAAGGGAGCAGTTTCCTTTTTCCTTCAAAGATTTGGCATTTTTAACATGAGACAGCAAATTTTTTAACATCTGCAAGTAGAGAGGGCCAATAATAACCAGCCCTTAAAATCTTGTCAGCAATGGACTTCCAATATAGATGCCCTCCACAGTCCCCTGCATGGAACTCTTTCATGATGCTATTGGTTTCATTTATGGTTAAACAGTTTAGTAGTATTCCTTCATGATTTTTCCAAAACAGGGCACCATCTAAGACACAGAACTTTAAGCTTTCATCTTCAAAAATCTTTTCTTGGTTCTGGACAATCCTGGGAGCACACAGGTTTAACAATACATAGCAAAATATCGGCATACCATGGGGATTGTAAAAAGGTTTCACTGATCTGTGGAGTTGCCAGCTCCTGTTCATTGTCCAACGGGTTGATGTCTAAGGCCTGAAGATTTGTTTCGGACATTAGCTTGGCTAAACCTTGTCCCTTTATCAACTTTGTGGGTTTTATCTCAATGTCATATTCAAGGATACTGGCAATCCATTTTCCTCTTTTGCCTTCTAGTCCCTCTTGAGTTAATATGTCTTTTACAACAGATTTTGGGACATAGGCAATCACATGTGAATACAAAATGTAGACTCGGAAATATTTGATTGCTTTAACAAGGGCATATGCCTGTTTTTCCATGATTTGATATTTCAAGGGTGCATCTCTTAAGGCTTGGCTAAAAAATGCGATTGGTTTTTCATTTCCTTGGTCATCCTTTTGCAGAAGGACAACAGCTATGGTGTGGTCTGAAGCAAAGGAAAAGATGATAAAATCTTTATCAAACTACGGATTTGTGAGTACGGGCGTTTGAGTCAAGGAAGCTTTGACACTCTCAAAAGCCTGCTTGGTTTCTAGAGACCATCTTACCTTGGCATCCTTTTTTAACATATTACTTAATAGTCTTATCAGTTCTGCTAAGTTTGGCATAAATATCCTTAGGAAATTGATCTTTCCAAGGAATGCTTGCAATTCTTTTATGTTTCTTGGGTATGGAATTTGAAGGATTGCTTGAATTCTTTCCGGATCAATTATGATACCGTCTTTCGAGATGATGTAGCCTAGCAACTTACCTTCCTCAAGGCCAAACAATGACTTTTTGGGGTTCAAGGAAATGCCATATTTCCTCCATGTCATGAAGATCTGCCTTAAGTGTTTGAGGTGTTCTTGATCAGATTTGGAGAAAGGGGTTAGGTCATCAAGGTAAACAATAAGTAAGTCATGGATTTCCTTGGCAAATGCAATATCCATTGCTCTTTGAAAGGTGGCACTAGCATTCTTTAGCCCGAAAGGCATTTTAACGTACTTAAATGTTCCCAGGGTGTAGTAAAGGTTGTCTTGTCTTGGTCATCTGGGTGAACAAGTATTTGATTGAAACCTGAGAATCCATCTAGTAAAGAAATCCTAGAGGAACCCACTACTCTTTGTAGGATTTGGTCCATTTTAGGCAGAGGGTAGTGGTCTTTTAAAGAGACCTGGTTTAAGTTTCTTAGGTCTACACACAGTCTGATCTCACCTGATTTTTTTCTTGTGGGAACTAGATTGGATACCCATTTAGAGAATTTGATGGGTGCTATAATACCTGCTTCAAACATTCTCTTTACTTCCTTCTCAATGAGGGGAAGAAGCATAGGGTTTATTCTTCTAAGTTTCTGCTTGAATGGTTTTTGATTTTGTTTTAAGGGAATGGTATGTTGAATCACTGAGGTGTCATAGGACTTCAAGTCCTCATAACTCTAAGCAAATACATCTTGGAACTCTTTGAACAAATCCACATACTTTGGCTTTTGATCAGGGGGCATATTTTTGGACAATTTAATCATTTTGGGCTTTTCTGTTGTCCCTATGTTGTGTTCTTCTATAGCAGCATCTAAGGACTCCATTTTTTGCTTTTTGGGCACATCATTGTCATCAAACATGTCTTCTAATGGAGTAAGGCCAGCAGGCAGAAAATTATTCTTTAAATCAATGAACTCAGCCTTTGCTTTGGTTGTTTCCTCCAAATGCATTTTTTTTAGTTGTTCTATGTTTGTATTGTCAAAAACAGTTGGGTTCAAGATTTGTTTTGTTGTTGCAGCTGTTACAGCCTACTAGTTTTCATTTGTTTGCTGTTGGGAATTGTTCATGGCCTCCACGTCAATGTTTAAAATTGAAAACTCACCCTCAAGAGTGAGGAAATTGTTAATCTAGGCATCATTTTCAAATACTTGCCAATCTCTAATATTGTTAGGAACAACGAGCCTATGTTTTATCTCAGCAGTAAAATGGTGATTTGGTTCAAAAGGAAGCTTGCATGTACTAGAAAAAGTGGCTAGGCTGTGGGCATGTATGTTATGGTTTCTAGAAATCTTGGCAAGCTCGGATTCAGAGAAGGTGTTAAGTATATCAGTTGCAGCAGTCCTATAGGCCCTCATCCTATTGTCATTAGTAACGAATTTGCCCTTCATTTGTTGGATGATCAAATCGGAGTCACCTAGAATGGACACTTTTGTAGCTCCTAGAACTTTCAGCAGTTTTAGGCCTAAGAGGAGAGCTTCATACTCTGCCATGTTGTTGGTACATCTGAAATTTAGTCTGTAGGCATGGCCTTCTGCATGATTTTCATGTGAATTGTGAATCCATACACTTGCCCCTGCTCCTAACTTGTTGACAGAACCATCAAACTCTAAATACCATGTAATTTTTTGTTTTTGGTTTGTATCAGGAGTTTCTGTTATTTTAGGATTGGGTAGATCTAGAATTTCAGTTTGAGGAGGTTCTTCTTGTTTACTGGTTGCCTTGACTGTTGTGACTATTTCATGGGTATGGGCAACCAGTTCTTCATTTACGCATGTCTCTAGCTCTGAAGCTAGAGGCCTTTCATGAGTTGGAGGATTGGTGTCTTCATTAAAAAGGATAAATGAATCCATATAAGAATGGATTGAATAAATTGGAAAAATTTGGGGTTTCTCCTCACTACTTACCACATACTTCATCAGTGTTTCTCTATACAGTCTCTTTGGTTTCCCAAAGACAAATATAGTGGCATAAGAGAGGTCGAGTTGAAGGGATCCTTGGAGTTTTTCTCCCCATGATCTTGATAGGAGCATACCATATTTTGTTGGAATGTCCACAACTACTACGTCCATTAGGATTTTCTTGTTGGGAAATTGGACTAAAGACACACAAAGGTCTTTGATTAAGCCTAAGCACTTGACTTGACTTGAGTCAAAGGAGTATAGATCCTTGTAGGGTCTTGTGACATCAAGGTTTAGCTTTTCCATCACAGCTTTGGGCATAAGATTGTGTGAGGCACCTGAGTCAAACATAACATTATGTAAGATCTTGTCATGTATGTGCAGACTGACATAAAAAGGTGGAACAGATCCATATGTTGTTTTTCCATTAACTTCTGGACTAAACAACAGCTCAGGGGTATCATCTAAAACATTTACATCATCCCTGACCTCTGGTAGTTGAAGTGACCTTTGAATTTGTTGCCTATATACATCATGTTTGGCAAGTTCTGAGAGGGGGATGGATATTTTAAGTTTCCCAATCTCTGCTTCTAAATTGAATGGTTTTTTTGATGGATTCTTTGCGTTAATTGTAGCAGATTTCTCCTTTTCAAGAATACGCTTTGTGTTTTCCTTTGGATTGTCTATGTTATGATGAATGACAGTTTGTGGTATTTCTGTCTTGGGAAGATTTTTTGGAGTGCCGTTCAAATTTTATTTTGAGGAAAAAGAAGGTATAGGCTGATTAGTAGGAGGCTATATGTCTGATATGTCCTCTACAGTCACTTGATGCAGGTTTGGGACAGCAATATCAGCTGGTTCTGTTATGACAACCATGCCTTTAATCTTATTAGGTTGTTTGCTGGCCTTTGCTTTGGTTGGTGTAGGGACTTCAATGGTTATTGTTCTCAGTTTATATTGTTTGTGGACCTCATACACAGCAGAATCATAACCTTGTTTAAAATCAAAAGACTCTCCCGTCTTGGTCTGAAATTGTTTTATATCAGGGTAGTCTTGGTCTCTTGAGTGAGAAAGATTTGCTGCTCATTTTTCGAATCTATCAAGTTCATGTGAGTCTCTTCTGTGGGCTCACTGGATGTGGATGCCTCTGCGTAGTTTTCTTGGAAAGGAGGCCTAATATCATGGTCGGGACTAGCCCTTCCAGCATTTACGGTTTGATTTTTCCTGAAGTTTGGATTCCTTATGGTGTTGGGTTGTTGCCCTTCCCATGATGATTTCCTCTCAACACTCTCTACTCCGTCTCCCAGCCTATGCATGCCATTGATAATAGCATCCAACTTCTGGTCTAAGGCTGAGGGTTCTTCCTTAAAGGTGGTTCTTCTCTCGGTTCTAGCTCTGTTTCTTTTGGCAATTAGGTTTGCCTCCACACTAATAGCAACATTTTGCATCTCTGCAAGGCTTTGAGGGGCTCTTTCCCTTAGCTGATAAGCCATTTCAACATCAAAACCATCAGGGAATTTGTACAAAGCAAGATCAGGTGGAGGTCTTAAGTTCTGTGGTATTGCATTGTAGACATTATTGAACCTTGCACAGTAGTCCAAAACAGTTCCCTGAGGGCCTCTTTTGATAGTGTCATACTCAGATAATATGTGCAAGGGGTCTTTCGTTTTCTCCCACCTATTGATAAAGGACTAATATAAGGCTTCTGGGTCTCCTATGGAATTGGCTCGGAGTGCTCTAAACCAAGTCCTAACATCGCCGGTCAAACTTTGGACAAAAATATTCATTCTTACACTGTCATCATCAATCTCATAACTCTCAAAGTAATCCTACATTTTCTTTGTATGCTGAAGGGCTGTGCAGGAATTGGTGCTATCAAAATAGGTAATTTTTGTCTGGTAATCCTGAGGTATAGCCCCAGGATTTGCAAGCAGCTGTAAAGGTGCATATCTATTAGCCATAACAAATCGGATAAGTGGAACAACTGGGGCAACTGGGATAATTGGAGTAGTAGTGGTGGTATTCGCAGTGGATGGAGGTGTGGAAATAGGGTTTGTAGAAGTGGATGATGAACAAGGGGATGTAGGGTTTGAGCGAAACAAAACTTTAACAGGGGTTGCTAAATGGCTACGCTGAACTGTTTCAGGACTGGAAATAGGCAAACCTTCTTGTTGCTCTTGTTTTCTAAGGATCTTAGGAATTATATTGGGGTTATCAAAAATAGCTGAGGGATTTGGATCTGGATTTGATCTTGTGTAACGTGAATGCTTCTTGGGAGCCAGCTTCTAGCTTGTTTTTTGGGAATTTTTCTAAGAATACAGGTTAAACCGAAACTTTTTAAAGGTCAGTTTCTTCCTCTGCGGAGCTTCGGACTGGTTTTGTGAGATTATCTGAGGAAGTTCCCCAGCGGAGTCCCCATTATGTTATCACTCAGGTTGTCCCTAAGCTCCTGAAGGGATACGGCCAAGGTAACCACAAACCAATCTTTGGATTGCAGGTTCTAGCCCACCTGCAATCAGAGAGGGCTCT